>JAUMHM010000071.1:6745622-6766230 GCA_032362435.1 Melikaiella ostensackeni | reverse complement strand
AAGAAGAAGAAATTTCAAAATTGAGCAGCGAAATTGAACAGAAAAAAAGAAAAGTTTTTAGTAGATTACTACGGGGGAAAAACGGGGGAATTTAAGCAACATGAAGAAGAAGGTAGTAAATTTACAACGTGTTTAGCTAGTCAAGCACAGGAAAAACAATTGAAATCAAAAAGTAAGAAAACACTTGTTAAGAGCGAAGAAAAAAATAGCAAAAGTCCATCTTCATTTTCTCTCTTTGACTCAACACCGATTTGTCAACAAACCAAACCTTCTGTGGAAACGAATCGTAAAAGGAAAATTATTCCGGTCGTAAGTACAGTGCCACGGAAACAAAAAAGAAGGGACGCGAATAGAAAAATCAATTTTTTTATAAACCGCACGACCGATCAAACAAGTATCAAGCAAGTGAAATTCAGTAAGTGCGAATATATTCCTCATACTGCTGAGCGTCTTGTGAAAAAAAAACAAATTATGACGGAAGAACTTTTGTAATCACTCTTTTTCTGCGCATTTCTACCCAAGTTTAAAATAAGCAGGATTTATTGCCAAAGAATATGTAATGAAAACTAAAAAATTACTTGCCTCTTGTTTTTATTCAACACTTAGCCTTATTTTGTATTTAAAATAACAATTAAATAGACATTCCACTGGTTTCCTCTATCTAAAAGTCTGGGCTACTTTTTGCTACTTTTTGAAGGCACTGAGGCTACTTTTTGCTACTTTTTTTGAAGTCATAAGGTACTGCGAGGCCTGATATTTCCGAGTAAAATTATTCTTTCGCCAGGATCGCAAGCACTTATAATATCATTTAACGAGTCCCAGAAGGTAGGTATCTTTTACATCCCTACCGCCATTATCACTACCTCGCATCCCTTCCTCTTTGTTTGCGGTACGCATAAAATATCTAGCTTCCTTACGCGCATTGTTTCCCGCAATTTCTTTTCCTTAAGTTCATTCATACATCTAGCATTTCAAACACCCAATCTCCATTCATCGCTTGAAACCTTTCCGAGGGCATGCCTTTCGTCAACAGAAGTGTCAATCCTATCCAAGGCTACGTTATTATTTGTATTATTCATTGATAAAAGTATACACCCAACTACAATTTGATGCCAGAAATGTATTCCATAAGTAAAAAATCATGTCCAAACTAAGCAGCTAAATCGTCATAAGGTCGAATAGTCCATTCATAACGTCAGTCCCACCAAACTTCGGTCATTCAAAGGAAAGTATAAAGCAGAGATGGGAAAAGACCATACATTGCTCCAGAAATGTGATAAGAATTCTCAACCGTGAATAAAAACTTAAATTCATAGAATTACCTAAGTTTTCATTTTGAAAAGTCAATTTTTAAGAACTCTTGCAAATTTTGAAAGCCTTCCACAATTTCGAAAACTTTCCATAAATTTTCAAAACTCTGCATAAATTTCCAGCAGTTTTCATAAATTTCCATACTTTTCCATACTTTCTTTTTAGAAGTACGAGTACAATCCTCATCGTTTTCGTTTCCATTTCAATAATCCTAGAATATTAAGATTTCGCGGCACTTGTTGGTTCGGTTTGAAAATCTCAAGAATAATAATTAAAATTTTATACCGGAAAATTCCACTGAAAAAAAAAACGCCAACTACACGTGAAGAATATTGAAAAAGCGCTCAAAAATATTGAAAAATAAGCGCGTAGAAGAAATTGGCGTAATTTTTTAAAATTATTTTTTGAATGGCGATGCGAAGCGCCCCGGGCCACGATTTTCGTATGACTGTGTATAGTTGAAACCCCTTAAATTCAACAATTTTAAATTACTTCAAAATATATCTATTTAAAATCGAAGCACTCAATATTAATTTTGAAGCATTCGAGAGTTAACAAATTCGAATTTAATAGTATTTCAAAAATATGTGAAATTTTAAAATTAAAACTTTCAAAATTGATTAGATTCAATCTTGACTTTAAAGTGTTCAGTGTTTCAAATTGAAAATATTCACCATTGTTTAATTTTTCAATTTGTGGCATTCAAAGTTTTAAATTAAATATTTGAAATCAAATCTGTTAAAAACTGAATAATAGTGAATTAAAGCATTACAAATTAAAAAAGGAAAAGTTACAAAAATTGGCCTTGAACATTAAACAATTACAAAATTTATAGCACTCGGTATAAATCTTCAAAATTTAAAAATATCAAGTTGCAGTATTCAATATTGAACATTTCTGTATTTTATTTACTTAAAATTGTCCAAATTTTAGCCACATAAAAAATATGAATGCAAAAAGACACCTGTTTATATACTGATCGAGAAAATGTTATTTTCTTTTAATAATAAATAATTGTCGAAATTTAATTTCAGGAGCTTGTAGACTGCATTAGACTTGATTCAGCCGGACAGTCGGAAGAAACCTCAAGGGATCTGAACCAAAATTCGATCAAATTCGAGGAAGAAGACCTCGAGCTCTTCTGTGTTGGACGAACTCTTGGCACGCAAGATCCTTATGGACAACGTGTGCTTCAGATAGCATCAATCCTACGAAACTTGAGCTTCACACCCGAGAATGCGGCCGTGCTTGGAAGAAATAGATGCTTTTTGCGATTTGTACTGCTCTGTGTGAGATCCAGGTGGAGCAATCTTCATCAACTCGGCTTTGATACTCTCGGCAACATTGCCAATGAGATTATTCTCACCGAGGCTGGACATAGAATAACAGACGTCGTTATTTCTTGTGTGGCGAAAGGCATCGACTCCCAAGATAGGTTCATCGTTATTGCCTGTCTCGAAATCCTTAACAAAATCAGTCAGCAGGACTCCAATGAGGAAAAATTAACTTTGGGCCTCAATGACGGCGTTTATGAACTCATTTGCAGGTTAATACTCTTTCTTTACTATTCACATATTCCGTTAGATTTTTGTATTTTTATTTGCATTTTCCTTATCAGTTGTACACTTAACTGAGCAAGTAGTTATTGTCAGTAACTACTGTATGGATAAATTGATATTTTTTCCAGTGTTATGAATATTTAATAACTAGGAGTAGGTTCGTACACATAATTCTGGTTTCTGTGGCTTAACTGACATTTTTTGTGAAAATTTGAGTAAGATCAATTTTCAGTGCTTTCAATTTTTGTATCCAAGAATTGAAGGGAAAATATTAATTTTGTAGCTTTAAAAAGAGTTGTATACTGTATATAAATATCCGATGATTCGTTAGATTCACATGCTGTAATTCAAATCCATTCTGTTTAATATTCTACCACTAAATAACCTCAGTCATAAAAAATAACCTCAGAATAAATTCGATGTGTCATTTCGACTTTAAATGAACTGGAGTTGATAGAACCTTTTAAAATAATTTGTTTAGGCAGGAATGATAACTTAACTACCAAACCGGAAGCGTGTTTAATTTCATAAAAATCCTTTGGTCTTTTAAAAATGTGTATATTTTAAAGACATGTTAAAAAATATGACTAAATGTTCAGTGCTTATTTATCTCCAAATTATTTAAGAGATAAGCGCTTATGCTTTTCACAACAGATGTTTTCAGGATAGGACCGATCGTTGGAATTCTGATATTTCCTTAAGTGCAAAACATCGAATATTTCAAAACGAATATCTGTATGAAAAGGAGCCGATTTTAAAACTGTGACTATTAAAATATTGAAAAATATTTAAAGGCTGATGGCAAGTAGAAAGGTTAAGCATTTCTAAAGACGCTGGTGTTCCCAATACCATTTACATGGGATTTTCAAGCTTCCGTACGTCACCACCCGAGATAGAACCTTTATATTTGCATGTACCGAGCTAGAGCCTTGTCATTTGGAGATGTCAATGTGTTCAAAATTAAATTTTTTTATCTTGAAACATTAAAATATTTTACTATATCAAGAATCGTCTATTCCAAAGCAGTTTAAAAAAATCCAATTTAACGTCATTTTAAAGTGTTATAATGGCAAAAAGAGAGGTCTTGGAAAAAAATATTTAAATGTACTTTTAAAGAATCACAATTATATTAATGATCCTCTGACCAAATTTTCTAATGTAAAATTATGCTATTTTGATGAATGGCTACTGATATAGGTGAAAATATTGCCTACGACTACACTTTATCCAGTTTTCGTAAATAAATCGTTTGATACTAATCTCAAAATAATTTTTTCGGCAATTTTTTCGCCATCCTCCTGTCCACGCGAAATGAGATATCGAGTTGAAAATTTGGATGTTTAAATAAAAGGCACTAAGGAAGGTTTATCATCTGCTAAATGTTTATAATTACAAAAAAATTCAAAAATAATTTTTATTCTGTTTATAAATATTTAACAGTTGATAAACCTTCCTCAGTGCCTTTTATTTAATTACCCAATTTTTCAACTCGATATCTAATTTCGTGTGGACAGGAGGATGGTGAAAAAGTTATCGGTAAAATTTATTTTGAGGTTAGTATCACATGGCCTTAATGGCTGAAATTATTAAAAATAATTTATAAAAAATTTTGAATTATAAATGCTTACAGATTCAAACTTTTCAGCTTTGAATGCCCTAAATTTCAAATCTCTTATACTTTCAAAGGCTGGAAGTAAAACATGGTTTTATACCTAAGCACATCGAATTTCAGACTATTCAGTTGTTAAGGTTGTAAGTCTTTTAACTTAAAATTGTTCACTTTCAAATTGTAAAAGTTTAAAAAATTATAACATTATTTTCTAGAAAAAGTGTTTGAATTTTAATGACGGAAAAAAAATTTTGAAAGTCGGGAATAAACTTGCAACTATCCAGCAATTTTTTCTAGGATTAGAGTGGGCTAGACTGCAGTCGAGTTTAAATTAACTCAGTTTTATACGAAGATTGTAACCATTTCTTAAATGTTGATAAAAATGAGGTTATGCGAATATTGAAAAATAACTTTTATACCGAAAAAATGAGAAAGTTGGGACAAAGTTGTAAATAATCGTTTTAAAAATTTTTGGAAAGCAATATTAGCATATTATAAAGTCGCACTTTTGCCCCGAAATTTTATTGCCTGGGACGAAGTTTCGTATTTGAAACAAATTTAAAGGGTTGTCTTATCGATCTTTTTATATGGATATGAAAATGTGATCTCTAATAGTGATAGCCTCTTTAAAAAACACATTTTAATATCCCTTATTGTTAATTTTTTATGGACCAATAAAGTTAAGATTACAACACCTCCCCGGTCTGCCCTAGCTACCTTCCTGATTCATTCTTTTGTTTCTTATATAATTAATGAATGGTTTCGTGTAATTTTCTTAACTTTGCTTTCTCAACTAGTTTTTTCCTGCCTCATACGTGAAAAATCACGTATTACAGATAATATAAGGCAGTGTTCACATATTAAGTGCCATTAAAAAGGGAGCTGGGGGTCCATGTTTTGTTACGTTAATGTTGAAAATGAACAGGAAAACTCGGAAAATGCGTTTCTTGATGATGGGAGGGGATAAAAAAGGTTGGAAAAAACTTCACGTACTATGTGAACGACCCTTAAGATATTTTAAAGTTGTGTCGCTTTTACAATGAGAGGTTTTTGGAAATTTGGTCAGTGTTGAAATTGAAAGCCGTTATTTCGGTGGTAGAAAGACAGAAGCGCTTATCTACACCTATCATGTGAGAGAAAAATGAGGTTCTAATATGTACTTTCGATTCTGTCAAATCGGGAACATAATGTATAATTTTGAAATTAAGCGTATAATCTTTTTTTTTAACGTACTTTCTAAATATGCCGCTTTTTTGGAAAAAAAATAAAAGATCATGGTGAAATTCAGTATTTTCGCAGCATAGTCGCCTATTTGCTTGTTAGTTAAATTAGTGTGTCAGTAAAATCGATTTATTTTTCGTGGTTCGATTAACTTCATATCGTTTTTATGTCATAAACTGATGTTATATAATTTTTTATAAAAATGTCAGTTGAGTTTTTATGCCTTTCTACCGCCGATTTCGTATAGAAGGTCTTCGCGGGTAAATTTAATCTTCTATTTTCTGTTTACAGATTTTTGGCGCTAAGCGACATAGCACTGCTGGTGTACACCCTGGAGTGTCTTTATGCGCTAACTTCCTTGGGTGAAAAACCTTGCACGAGCGTCGCGCGGGTTCGCGGGGCTATAGATACTCTGGTGGCACTGGTGACGGTGGAGGCGCAGAGTTATGGACCAAAGGCGTGCATCTTAATGAGGGTCGTCGAAACAGTATCAACAATATCCACACCCGCTCCTCCAGCCTCTGGACAAAGCACCGCACCGACACCGACCCCGACACCGACACCGAACCCAACACCCCCCGCTGTCACGCCTGTATCGACTCCCGCCGCCGTTTCCGTTCCGCCACCTCCGGCGCCCGTAGTGGCAACCCCAGCCCCATCCCCTAGCCCCGCACCGCCGCTCAGTCCAGCACCGTCGAGACCAGTCACGCCTGCTGCGACTCCTGCGACTCCTGTCAAAACAATGACGCACAGTGAGTATAATTAAATAAGAAAATTTATTAAGGACTTACTACGATAATTATTGTTTCTACAAAATGCAATCAAGTTCTTGACTTTCTTTACTTCATCAACTCGAATATTTTTATTTTTTTATTTACAGAAGTAGTTGAAACTACAAATTCAGCTCAGCAACAACACGCGCATCAACAAATCATTCAAGAGAACGAACAATTCGCCCTTGGCTGGTTGAAGGCGTCATTCGAACTCGCCCCAGGCGTACGTATCGAGCAAGAGGAACTTTATAAGAAATACCTTGGCTGCTGCACAAAAAGTGGAAGAAGGGGAGTCATCGCTCCTTTGCATTTTCCAAGATGTGTTAGGTAACTATACAAATTTTTAAATAGTGAGGACAATGAGAAAAACGTTCCATGGAGTTAGAGTGAGGATAAGATTTCGTAGGTAGAGGATTAATTTCTATGAGAAGTCATGCCGTAAGATCAAATAAATATTGAAAAACTGAAGCGGGAATATAAAATTTTTGACAAGTGAACCTTCCTCAAGCCAGAAAGAACATTTGTGCCAATTTCAGACTTGCATGTAGTTTGACATGCGAGATTACTTGTGACAAAGGAATTTGACATGAACCTTATAAAAATCGGTTATATGTCCCATAGGCGTGGAGCACCGGGAGCGTAAAAAAGGGGAACAAATGTTTTTCATTCATTTAGTTTATGAATTCCATTTGTGAAAAATGTCAAAAGACTGCAAATTCTATCAGAGTTTTTGGTGACTGTGAAGTACTTATGTATTTATTTATTTACACTTGTCTGTAGACCATTCGGTACACACAAGGATAGTTTCGCAGGGATATCAAAAAACATAGTTCGCGTATAGCTAGACGCATATAAAAACTTGGTAAAAATTATTGAGCACTATCTAATGATCTCAAATGCTCGCTGACAATATTCACGATTAAGTTAACGAATTTTCTAATGGTAGAAGGATTGACGGGAGGCAATATAAATAACCATTCAACAGTGGGATCTAGTTCTGTCGGGTTTGTAGGGAAATTAGACTCACACAGGTGCTGACAAGCCGGGCAATGAGATAAAATGTGGTACAGACTCTCATTATCAAGGTCACAAAACTTACATTTATCTTCCATATTAAAAACATCTTTTCTCCGGTCAGTCAGAATTAGTATGTGCATAAATTCTTTTATAAAACAGAGGCGTTCGCATGAGTAAATATTGTTGTGTGCCGGATTGCTGCGGCTGATGCGAAAAAATTAGTAAGCCTCTAAACAAGGCGAGGCGTTTTCTATCAAAGTTCTCAAGATAGGACTTGTATGCGTAGTTCCTAAAAACTATCTCTCGGCCAGAGCTTACGGAGTTTAATGTTAAATTTTCCTGTCTATCCATTAAACCACCTGCTTCGAAAAAAGAACCCGGATCTGTGAAAACCAGTTAAATTTGTTGTTGGGATCCTTTACTGCCAGTGAGCTCAGCCGATCGAAACACAACCTTACGTACCGTGGATCGTCCATTTTTTAATTGACCAAGATAGAATATTTTATAAGACCGTATCAGATGAATGCAAAGATCCAGATACAAAAACGCTGGGATATCTCTAAGAATCGTAAGTAATCTTGTACGTTTCTGCAATTCAGTGATATTTTTCTTTAAATAAAAATGTTTCATAACATGCATTTTAAGATAGGGTCTCATTTAAATTGTAATCGATCAAAAATTCACTTGTACAATGCATTAACATCTCGTTCACTAGAAATACAGAATTTTACAATTGTGAATGCTTAATTTTGGCGTGTTCAATTTTCAAATCCTGAAATGGCAAACGCTTATAATGGAAAATAGATTACTTTTGAAATTAAAATGAGCGATTTTGAAACTAGTAATTTTTGGTGTCGCTTGTATAAAATTATAAAATTTTTAACACTTCAAATTTAATATAGTGCAACTGTGAATTCTTGATTGTGAAATTGTTTCATTTTTACAAGGGAATCGACATTTTGAAGTGCTCAAAATTTAAAATTGTACACTTTTAAAGACGTTTTGACATTTGATTATTTTTAAATCTTTTGATTAAAAAGTGATCAATTCTAAACGCTTCACCTAAAAGCTGTTCAATTTGAAATGCATACCATTTAAAATGTCTAATATTGAAGGCCTTGAATAGAGAATTTGCATGCATTCTTGTTATCGTTTTATTTAAAATTTTATGATCGAAACATTTGTTGAAACCACTTTTTTTAACTTAAATACGTATAGCTCTTTCAAAATTGGCTGAAAATACCGATTTGGAATTCTGCACTTGAATGAGTGTCCATTATGATGACGTCCATTATACGGAGCAGGCAAAACAGTGAAGCATGCGGAGATAATTTATTATATTTTTGAATTTGTTGACTGAGCCATAATATTTCATGTTAATATGGCTCTAATTTTTTATTTTCTGTTGTTATGCACAGACATTTCCATTTACGCTTCTGGAAGACATGGAAAATTATTTAAGATTTCAAGTGGTTGAAGATTTTACGAATCCGCCGAGGAATCCGCTTAGGAATAACCTTTTTCCATCACGCACTTCAAATGTTTGACACTTTAAATATCGATAGATATTGACACTAAGTATCGATATAAAAAAAATTGAATGTAACACGCGATTTTTTCAAAAATACTGAATAACCAATCACTGGAAACGACTATCCGTATAACTGATAAAAATTAAATTAAAAAACATTTAAACCTAATCTATATTTATTTCTTGTGAAATTAAACTTAGGTTAACTGTCTCTACAAGATACAATAATTATTTTCCGTATTCACGACACATGCCAATTCTCTATTTAAAATGGTTCAAGTTTACTGTAATTCAGTGTTAAATTGAGACACCGGATTCTAAAATAAATAGGCGTGGGGCACCGGGAGTTTAAAAAAGGAGATGTCCAATTTTGCGGCACAAGCGTAGTGGTCTCTCAACACTTGAAAAAATGTGTTTGAATTTTAATTTTCTGATATTCATTTAGTGTAGAAAATTGTCGCGTTTACCTTGTCATGCTCCGTTTATGCTCGAGGCAACAAATTTTATATGACCTTTAAAAATCCCGCACCTCAATTGTATTATTTTAAAGTAGATCATTTTTAACATTTTAAATTTACGAGTAAAATTGTTGCATTTTCACGTCCTGAGATTCAAGCTTTCGTTCGATTTTGTATGCTTAAATTACTGAATTTTTAACTTTTTATCTTCAAATATTTATTTATTTTATTATTAAAAGGTCTAATTTTAAATTCTCGAATTTTAATCGTTTTTAGTTGTTTTATTTTTAAAATTTTCCATTTGATATTGTGTGATATTTTATTGTTTAAATTTGAACACTTTAAATTGAAAATTATTTATTTTTAACGGAAAAAGAGATTATTGTATGAGACGACGAAAGTGGGAAGCTTTTGTTCAGAAAAGATCAAAGTTTAGGAAAATGTGTAAAGATAAAGAGAATAAGAAGAGAGACGTTGAACTAGGATAGTTAAAAAATGCAAAAACAGAGAAAGATATTTGGAAGTACCTACGTAAACAAACAAAGGAAGAGAAAGTTCCTCCTAAGTAGTGCAATAAATATGGAGGATTGGAAATATCACTTCATGGACCACTTACGAGGAGCAAAATCACACAAAACAATAGAATGGAAACGGGACAATTATATATACAAGATATACAAGAAGACGAATTCGATCTTAGTGGCGAAGAAACAAATGAGCAAATTAAGAAACTGATATTGAATTTTGAATGGTTCCATTACCATTATCATAATTAAGGTGCAATATTTGTTTAGACATTTTTTAATAAGATTCTAAATTATATTTAATCTAAGAATCTTACGTAAAAGCGTCAAAAATATCTTTCCATCTCAATGTAACAGGATGTAACATCCTCTTTCCTATTTAAATGTTAGACAATTTGAACGCTAATATATAATATTACATTTGAAATGTTTTAGGTCGGTTTTTGGTGGAACCGTGGGACCCAATCCGTTGACGGGAGAGACAACCGGGACGCAATACTACGAGGGCATTCGAATTCGAGCGACGCCGACGGCAGTGACGTTCTCCAGTCAGATGGTCGTTGGAACAAACACAACGCCGATCTCCGTCGCCAGTAACACAACTCCCGTTAAGGTGCTTCCCGTTCAACAGCGTACAGTCACGGCTATAAATCCCACCCCTGATAGCACAGCCCCTGAGAATCCTGGGGCCCAAAGGACCCCTGCCCCAGCTTCCCCCATCCTCAAAGCCCAACTCTCCGCACCACCAAAGCCTCCCACCCCGAATCAAGCCCAGAATCCGGTCACCAAGATTGACTCGAAAAGTCAGGTGGGTCCGAGTCCTCACTCTCAAAGTCATTCACTCGGCTCTCATTTTTTTGACACTATCTCCTTTCTTTCTATCTTTCTTTCTTATCGTTTCTTTGCAGCCATTTATTTCCTGCATGACACTAAAGCATAAGAGAAACAAAATTATTTTTAAAATAACACATTAAAAGGGAATGACGGGGGACGGATTCGAGGCTTTGGGTTTGAGATTCGATTTCCTCTAATTTTTTTACGTATTTGGAGAAAATTATTAATTTCGTGTTTTTTTCCTTTGGTCTTTTTTTTTTGGTCGGTTCCTTTTAGGTTCAGTTCCTTTCCTTTCTACCTTTCGCCTTATAGTTTCTTAAAAATGATTTTTGTTATCGGTTTTTTTTATATATCATGAAATAGGTGTTTGAGCAAGGTGGTCCCTTAACCGGGAAATGAAAGTGTTTTTTTTTACCGGGAATTTTTAAAAACCTATTAAATCACTTTAAATATTATTTGATATTACATGAATTTTTGCAACTTTTAATGAGTTTGATTTGAAATTCTTTAAAATTTTCAATAATGCTAGAATTCTGCCAGCTCTCATTCGTTGGCGACGGAGTCTGAGGGGATGAGCGGGAGGCGTTGCGAGAGCTGTGGCGTTCAGCAGTTAGTCTTTTAGTTAGTCTTCATTATAGCAGTTAGTCTTCATTATTAAAAAAGGTCCATACCTTATGATAACAAAAGTCTACATTTGTACAAAATTAAGTCAATGTTGTGTATTTCTGCTGGAAATAGTTCATACGGCCCTGATTGTTGACATTGGAGTCGCTCCGCCATATGTCCAAGGCCATTTCAGGCAAGAACCAAAGTGGGACTTTTATGGGACTCTTAGTGTATTTTCAAATTTAAGGAGGGTTGAGCGCTACCAAAAAGTCGTTGGAACACATAATTATCACTTTATAAAATGTTAGTACTGTTACTCGATACATATTCTAAGAGAAAAATATTTATTTTACCGGAAAAAAACTGATAATATAAAGAATATATTTCTTAATAACAAAAACTTTGGAGTTTAGGTCAAACTTTAAAGCAATTTTTTTTCAAATTTTCTTTTTAAAAATGATCGGATTTTATTAATGAGTCCCCATTTTGTTCGTTAGTCAATTCTCAAAGACTTCGTCTCCTTAGATTTTTAAATTTATTTATCATTTTCTAACTACTCCTTACAAAACATTGTCAATTTAAATAAATTGTATAACCAATGCGCTGTAAAAAAGTAAGAGATTAAATTTAAAATCTAAGATGGGCAAGTCATCTCAAATTGTTTGAAGAAGAAATTGATTCCCCATTAATTGAAATTCGATCAGTTTTTAAAATTATGTAAACTTAGAAAAAAAACTGCATTAAAGTTTGACCTATAATAATTGTTATTAAAAAGGACATTGTTTATATTTTCAATTTTTTTGTCGGTTATTATGTTTTCCAAGAATTTCCAAGTCGCGATCGATCAACCTTTAAATCTTTCAATTTTCAATGCCTAATTCCAAATTGTTTACATTTGAAGACATCTTAGCAATTATTTATTTTTGAAAGCTTTAATGCAATCATTTTTATTTTTAAGTTTCTTAATCCTTAACATTAAAAAAAAATCATCTCGAATAATAAAATTATATTCAAAATTTGCATAATTAAAGACAATTTTTAATTTATTAATTGTTAATATCAATTCTTCAAACTCGAACAATTCGACGTTTAAAAATTTTGAACATTTCAAATCCTTAGTTCCTTAATCCTTTCAAAGACTTGATATTTAAACAGTGATAAGTTTTATAATTAATCTTATTCAAATTAGAAGGCTTGCAATCTGTATTAATGTAGTATAGTTTTAAATACTTCACATAAAAAGTGTTCAGTTTTGAAAGTTTAACTTTTTAATTTTAATGGCCGCAAAATGATGTGGCATTTTTTTCATAGATTATAGCGGCCACCCTGTTAAAACTTAGTAAAAAAATGTAAGGAATTTTGTTGAAGAAGGAATTATTCGAATGTATTTTGAATTGGAAAGTTTCTTCTGAGTCTGATGTATTGAATCATAATTCTTTTATATTTCAATACTTTCGGTTTCGGACGCATTCATTAATGCATTCAAATTTGAAATTGTTAATTCGAATTCTTCTAATTAAGAAACAAATACTTTTGCAAATTCGAATACTTTGAATTTTGGATTTTAATCACGTTTTACATCCCTTCTCTTTTAATCGTCCTTTTATTAAATATTTGTTGTTTGCTGAACACAACTATAATTCATATTTTGTCGATTAGGTAGTTATAAAATAGCTGTTTTTCTCTTCACAAAAACATTTCATGCTTATTTTTCGTCCTGTGTTCGCTGTAGCTTATAACGGTGGTTATGACTTGTTTTTTAATTTTTTCCACTGATTGATGTTAAGTGTTTATTGTTCGGAGCTGTCGATTTTTTAGTGGTAATTATTTTCTATTAACCACAATGTTTATCGTTTTTCAAACAAATATTGAAGTTATTAGAAATTTTTATTATGAAAAATCACTTTCATAAGAAAAAAGTCTCCTTTTTTTTTGTCGAGTATGTTGAAGTATTAGAGAACTGTTTGTAAAAAGTGTTAGAGAAATACTTTTAATCTGCTCATTGTTTTTCATTTTTCCAGATTAAAATTTTACTGTATAACGTGTTGTTAAAAGTTTCCGAATAAATAAAAATCGACAGCTCTGAATTTTTTGTGGCCATCACAGTTAAATAGAATGTAGAATAGGGTGGCTCAAAGTTGTACTTTTGAAAAATCGATCTTCGAATTTTTATCACCCCCCAAAACACAGAATTTTAATGGTTTTGAAAAAGTGGTCCTGAAAATGAAATAAAATATTTATTAATAAAAACACGCATCTCGTGTATGGTAAAAGTTAACATTTCATTAATAAGGGGAAATAAGATTTTTTTCTTCTTGCTAGTTGCGAATCAAACTTCATTGCCTGGATGGGATGAAAAAAATTCGAAAGTCGGTATTTGAGCCACTTTAATGTAGAAGCATACACTTGTGTACTAACATGCAATCACTGGAATCGTTGAGTATTGTTTGGTGTGGATTAGGTGTCAGTGTCGCACCCCCATTTGAGCCAAGCACTTCTGGCCAGTGGATCTCAAATGCAACAACCTCAACAGCCTCTTCAGCAGCAGCAGCAGCAACAACAACAGCAGCAGCCATTGCCGCAACTGCAGCCACAGCAGCAGATTCAGGTTCAGACGCTGATTCAATCTCAACCTCAGCAGATCCAGGTAGTGGTGAGGGACGACTCGAGAAGCAGCACCACTTCTAGTTCCATAATTAAAAGCCTCCTGGCTACCAAGGTAACGGTCAGCGGCGAATGCATGCCCAGTGCCGCTGCGACTTGTGTGTCTACCCCTACTGCCTGCGTAACAAACACTACTAGCATCGCATCCGGCATCAGTGTGAAACAGCTTATAACCAGCAACCAGGTATGGTTGTTATAACCAGAGGACTCTTCCGTAGTTCCCGTGAACTTTAGAATATATGGGCGGAGCTCTTTTCTTTCTTTCCTTCTTTCTTTATTGCTCTTGCCTTCTTGCTGTTAGCAAATTGCCATGTTAAACTATCTCTGGATATCCAATTATAGTAATGTCCTTTGAGCTAAGGATTTCAGTAAAATCCAAGGAATATTTCTTAGGTGTAGCCATTGCAATCCAAAATTTTTAGGAACTAAAAATTGTCTTTCTTGTTGCAAGTACGTACCCATTCAAAATCCTGAATCCGGTTTGTCCTCCATCCATATATTCTTTCGTCCATGGTCAATTTTTAGTCTTCGAAAAGAAAGTTGAAGTGACTGTTCTTTCTCGTTCGGTGGCTGGACCCTCATTTTTACGATTTCGAGATTTTCTTACTTATGTTCTAAATTCGAAATAACAGTTGAAATATTATTTGTTACGTACGAGGAGTTGATCAGTATTGATTTTACGCAATAGGCATACATATTTTTTTGAATTCAACTTAGATTAATTTTAGTTCACCATAAATTCAGTTTAATCTACCTTGAACTCAAGTGAATTCAAAACGAATCTTGCTGGATTCAAGCAATTTAAGGGAATTCGACATCAATTCAACTGCGAATAATTAAATTGAAAGCGAATTCGACTGAAATAAGGATAAATTAATTATGGAATTAATATTCTGGATAAAAAAACTTGGAAAAAGTTAAAAGTCCTGATTAAGGGCCTGGAGCAATATCTAATTTTTAGTACAATTTCAATTAATCTCAAATATTTAGTGTCTATATTTTAATTTCTTTTTAAATTCTCTCATTTGAAATGTTAAATGTGTTCCACTGTGAACATTCACAAATTTTAATACATTCAGATTTAAAAAATTTACCACATAGAGTGATTTACGGGGCGGTGAAACTCTACATGATTACTTCCACTTGGAAAAACTCAACATGTATTCATTTTTTTTCGCAGTGAAATACGATTACGCGAGCCAATTTAAGGCCATGTGATACTAACCTAAAAATAAATTTTACCGACAATTTTTCACCATCCTCCTGTCCACCCGAAATAAGATACCGAGTTGATAATTTGGTTAATTAAATAAAAGGCATTAAGAAAGGTTTATCTACTGTTAAATGTTTCCAATATTACAAAAAAGAAATAGAAATATTTTTTGGTAATTATAAACGTTTAGCAGTTGATAAACATTCCTTTAGTGTGATGCTCCTGCATGTCCTTGATGATTTTTTTCTTTTTTTGATTTTAAAAACTCTACACAAAATATTTCTGTGTAGCGTTTATTTGTATAGAGATTTTTAAATTACACTCAACTCTCCATTTAAGTCGAGTCTCCGGTATGGCTTGCTATGACCATGAGGCTCTTTCAAGAATTCCTACGATATAAACCGCCAGGGGGAACTGCTGAACTCCGCTGAGCTCACGCGCCTGTATCTCGGCCTCTTGGACCCCCTCATCAACGAATGCGAGCCGGCCGCAATCCTCTCTCTCGGCTCCTTGATTCCCTCATCAACGAATGCGAGACGGCGGCAATTCTAGGGAGGTGGTATACCAAGGCCCGTTGAATGGAGAGTTGAGTGTATAATTTTGTAAAGTTCGTTTAGATTCGCAAATTTCATTTGATGAGTTTTTATAGCGTTATGCAATGTAAGATTTAATTGTCAATCATTTAAATTTGAATAAATACGTGTAAGGTTTTGCCGTGTAGAATTAACTGTGCAGAGTGTTGATTTGAATAATTTATTTGAATAGAATCAATACCACGCCACATGATTTACACTATTTTTTGAGATTCATTTTAATTTTTATTTACAAAATTCAAGGATTCTCTTCGGCGATTTAGCACATCTCTTCAGAAACCATTTTGATTACGCCACTTTCGATCGTATGTACCAGTGCGTGCTTCTAACAAATTTTGTGAATTTTGTTTTGTTTTCAAATAACACTTACCGTTTTTCAGCATGCTTTGAAGTATTAGTGAAATTGTCAGTAATGGAATAGAATAATAAAGTTCGTCCGTCAAAATTTGAACTGCAAAATGTCTTTAAAAGACACGAAATATCTCGAAGATATTAAAAGTAGATATTTCAATCTTTGATTGAAAGGGAAAGCAATTTTGTTTTACTTTATTTATTTATCGTTATTTATTTCGATTGGAATCGATACATTTGTGGGCCGCAGCTATTGTGTTTTCGCTTTTGATTAGTCAATACCCAAGGGCCTCCTTTGATCAAGAATATATTGAATCTGCAGAACAAATATTGGATGACTAGGTACAAATATTTCTATCTCAAAACAATACAGCTGTACTAGAATTTATATTTGTCAGATTGTTTTTTAAATGCGCCTCACGGGGGTACATCTTTGACGTTGGCAACAACGTCATTTGACAAGTGGACTACTGGATAGTTCGAATTAATATTAATTCTCCTTTGATATGCTCGATTGTTAGAGAGAAAATTCAAAAGAATATTATTTGTTAACCGATTTCAGTAAATTTTGCATCTTAAAATTGTTCTTAAATGAATTCAATAATTTTAAACAATATTTGCTCTTTACCATCAGGAAAGATCCACTGAGAAAATAAGAGTTGCTGTCCCTTGATACATGAAAATACTGTTTTTATACTAACGAAAGCATGAAAAAAATACACTCTAGTTTTGTTTGAAAGGAGATTTATTTGCGATTAGAATTTTTTTATTTAAATGCATACCTAATAACAATTTTTGAAATCAAACAGCAAGTTTAGTTATTTTAGTTATTCTTTAAAAATTATTTACTTTGAATATAAGTCTCATTTACCTGATGTCATTTCACACATAAGAACTGTATTAATTTGCTCTGTGTTTCCTTTACTGATTAATATTTCTAAAATAGGTTGCTCAGCGTCAACAACAACAGAGGTTACTGCAGCAACAACTGACAGGCGTTGTTCAGCCCATAGCTCCTGCAACGACGCCATCAACAACTTTACTCAATAAACCCCTCGTCAACTCAAAACAGAAACCAGCTATCGTAATGACTCCTGCCAAAAAAATACAAAGGCTCAACGGAGCCAAAGTTATCATGACTAACAATTGTGACAAGGTATTTTTATTATCGAATTTCAGATTCTTTTTTTTTTATGATTTAATTGCAATGAATTTGAAAGCTTACGAATTGAAAAGGATCTATGTATTCTGAAAAATAAGTCAAGTCACAGATTTAGCGAATTTTTGTCTTTAATTTTGATTGCCACGCTGAGAACAATTTTGAATTGAATCCTTCAAGAAAAAAATCGTTCAAATCCATACAATTTATAGTCTAAAGCCTTAATACGTATGTTTTTGATCATTTTTGTAAAGTCTGAATTTGAATAATCACCTGTAATCGTTTATTTTTCAGACTGAAGTAAGCGATAATGAAAATGGGCAAGCGACAATGCCGCCGATGATGATAAACGAGAACCACGTGTCTTCTGGTGGTAAGATTTGTAGGCCGCCATCGACGACGGTCACCACGAACAAAAACCAAAGATCTATCTGCACGCCGATTGCCGAAGACTCGGACTCGACGAATAACTCTCTAGCATCGAGCAGTGGCATCGGTGGAAGCAGAGATTGCTCGGGTGTCGGTGCGGAGGAGGAAAACTCTCTCACCAGCTTCGAAGGTATTCTTCTCAACGGCGCACCCAGCAATCTTGACATCGATGCTCAAGAAGATGGCTCATCCAAGGATTCCTCGAGTATCGGATCCAAAGAAAAGCCACTTCAGACTATGATGCTCGCTGATTTACTTGAAAGGAAAGTAGAAAAAGAACCTGTTCTTAATGGAGTCTTAGGTGAGAAGCTACTCTCTTTTCATAAATACAATTCTACAATGTAAAAAATTTTTTTAAATTTTACACCGCTGGCCGATGGACATGAAGAGATCCTTGATGGAGGGAGTAAAATTACGTATTGTATGAAAATTACGACTGCACCGTAAATTTCAGGCTCTGAACGTAAAACTCCATCCATATTTGAAATTGACCGAATTGCAATTATTAATTTTTACTCAAATATTATTTGATTGTATATATTATGTAACGATGGCTCATTCAAAATAGTTTTTATTAGTTGATTTAGTTCCCATATGTATCAATTAAAAATTAAACAAAACTAAAAGAATTTGTAAAGGACGCCATGTAAACCGACAAAGTGAGTTTACGTACATAAACGTCCCAAAACCCGAGCGAAATCTTATATAATTATGAGTAAATAATAACTGAAGTAAACTCTACTTCGCCGTGATGAGAATAACGATACTTTTTTGAATAATATCAACAATAATGGTGAATTTTGTTGATATATAATTAATAAGCGACGCGCGACGAAGAGTCATCACCAAAGGACCCCAACTTAAATATAACTTGAGAAAGGTAAAATTACAAATTGGATGAAGATTACGAAAAAAAATCTTAAATTTCAGTTTTTCGTTTGGAAAATTCCTACGACACACGATGCGATATTACAGCGCTGCTCGAGGGTCCCTTAATGTCCATCACTGGTCGATGTGATTTTACACAGCTGCCGTAAAATTACATACTCGTACTGTACTTTAGGTACTACTTTAGGTACTGTTAAACATTGCTAAAGAACAATGAGCCGTTACGGATATGGAATTATTGACCCTTTAACATAATGAGTACGTTTCATTTGATCTTATGTTGCAAAATTTTTTTTTTAATCGATGGTCAAATTGTGCGTTAACCAGAGAATCACCCATATCGAAATTTTCAGTGCATTCTCAATTTCGTGAATATTCCCCGATTTTAAATTCTCGAGAATTTCAAAACTCTAGACTGAAGAAAATGTCACAAAAGAATTCCTTTTTTTCTGAACTAAACCCAGTAAGAATATTTGTCTAGAAGTTACTTTTCAGTGCAGCAGACGTGCAAACTCTGCAAATCCGATCGGTATACATTAAGTAAAAAGGTTTTTTTACTCTATATTTAAATAAAATAAACAAAAAAAATTTCTTAATTCCAGGTAAAAATTCAATCAACGAAAAAGGAATGGACTTAGTGGAAAACCATATAAAGAAGGTTCTGAAGGAATCTCCGACCGATATTGTGAAGATAAAAACCGAGATGGAGGACAGCGTAATGCAAACCGAGGTATCTGAAGACGCTTTCATCGAGGCTCCCCGAAGCATGAAAAGGCCCTCGAACGAAATGGAAGAAGTCGACATAAAAAAGCTTAAATATTCAAACGGCACTACGTCACCCGATCCCGCGGTGGATTCCACGACTGTAGAGTCGACGCTCTCTAGCATCAAGTCCGAGGATCTTGATGACGACAAGGATAGTGAAAAGGCCACTGTCTCTTCCACGGCTGCAAATCTCTATGCCGCTCTAGCCGCCGACTGTATCGAGGATGAGACTGACCTTGAAGAGCCTGTGCTCAATAACAAAGAGGAACCGCCTCCAATGATTAAGGAAGCGCCGCCACCGCACCTAATAAATCAAATTGAGCACCAGCAGCCCCACCAGCAGTTAATCATGGCTACTCCGAGGCAGATTGTAGTCCAGCAGGCAATCCAGCAGCTCCAGTCAAACAATCAGATGATCATTCCAGCCATGAAAGGGAGGCAGGGGCAGTCTCAACCTCAGGTTCTTTTGCAGCAAGGCGCTGGAGGCCAGCTGCAATACGTCGTTTCAGGTGGCGTTCCTGGACAAAATTACGTTCTTGCCCAGCCCCAAACGGCGCTTGTGCAAGGCCAGCATCAGACCGTCCTTGTTGCGCAGACAACGCAACAACAAGGCACTGGGGCGAAAACAATCATCATTCTGCAACCTCAGGCCGCTACTCAGCCTACGGCGCAGAAGATGGTCGCCGTTACGCCTCAGGGTCAGCAGGTAAGACATTCAAAAATTACGAGCACTGGATTGACGAAGCTTGAGTCACGTAGCAATGAATGTTTAAACTGTAGTCGATTACTAAGCTAAAGATATGAAAACAATTTTCTTATTTCACAGGTGGTTGTAACACAGGTGCCGCGGCCGATTTTGCAGAGTCCTGCACTCGGAAATATCCCTCCACCTCTGGTTCCTACTTCGTCAGGAATTCCACAGTCTATAATCGTCAACAGTTCTGTAGCGCAAAGTAATCAGAACACTGTGACGGTGACGATCCCAGCGTTAACGCAACAATGCCCAGTGACCTCAAGCGTCCCATCCCGGGTTGTAACGCCAACGCCGGCGTCCACGCCACCTCCAACGCGACCCACAACTCCGCACCAGGCTGCCGCAACGC
>JAUMHM010000071.1:6684125-6699928 GCA_032362435.1 Melikaiella ostensackeni | reverse complement strand
CTATGCATCGCACTATGTGTGGATGAACCTTCAAGCTTTCCAACAGACAGATGATGAGTCTATGGGAGGTTGAATCGGAAGCTTTCTGGTAATCAATCCAGGCCATCGACAGATTGCGATTGTAGGCTGCAGCGTTTTTGCAGATGCTTCTGTCGACTAGCAGGTTTTCCCGACAGCCTGCGACGCCTCTTTTCGATCCATGTTGTTCGTAGATACATACCTCTCCACACAGGTCCAATTGTCCGAACAATCCTGTCGTTCAGGATAGCTGTAAAGATCTTATACAGCATGCTGAGACAAGTTATAGGCCTGTATTTCCTTGTGTTGGACAAGTCGCCATTCTTCGGTAGGAGTACAGTGCGTCCTGACACCAGCCACTGCAGAATGGGCGTCTCTGAATTTAAATATGAGGTGAAGATTAAGATAAAGATTAAATATGAGGTATGTAGAAGTAAACTTCTTCCACAAGAATTTCTTCATACCATCCGGTCTGGCAGCCGAGAGGTCAGCGAGAGACTCTTGATTCTCTCTGACCCATCCCTCCGTCTTCTGTATTTTCCTCCTGGCGTCAGATAACACCCGTATTTTGTCAACAATGTACTGTTTGATGGTCAGCAGCTTTGACTTGTTCAATATTTGATGGTGGATCCTCAGTTCATGAACAAACTATGAACAACAATGTACTGTTTGATGGTCAGCAGCTTTGACTTGTTCAATGTTTGATGGTGGATCCTCAGTTCATGAACGAACTATGGCCCCTACCATAAAATGCTCACCAGATGTTATGCAGTCAATCGCACACTGAACACGGGACGCGATCTGTCTAGTCCAGACAATTTTCTTGTTCAGTTGATGCAAGCGCCTTTTGGTCTTTTGATCTATAGTCGGCTTTACCCTTCGATTCGAATCGGCCAAAGCTCTCGTCGCATCATAAACTGAACAAGTGATCGTCCAGAGATCGGACTCCGCCGACAGATCCTCACGAAGGGCGTCATCCATTTCAGACAGATCTTGGGGCTTAGGAGGAATCTCGATGATGATGTTTCTCCTCGACCTGGAATTGCCGTCATCTTTCGGGGGATGCCTGATTTCCGCAGTTGGTCTTAATGTCGCTTCCTCGTCTTCGTCTGCGGCTTGTTCTTGCAGCGACTCTGGAAGCGTTCCGCGTATATATCCTTTTTGCAAGAAGTTGTCGACGCAGTTTCGCAACCTCTGTTGCGAAACGTGCGAAAGTTCCAGAGCTTTAGAAACACCAAAGTGTTTCTGGTACCACAGAGTGTGCAGGCGCGCCATGTAACCCCTGCGAGCAGGGAAAATTCTGGCATCGTAGCAATCCAGCAAGTCATCTCTGAGTCTTTCCGTCCACTTAAGACGTCGACCGTCCCGCCGATCCGTCATCGTGTTTCCATCCAAATTATTTGCAGCACCCCGAATTCTAGGGCAATCGGCACTGTTTGCCGACCCATTCTCGGGTGCTCTGCGCGTTCGATCATTTCGAACCGCATTCACAACTGGGTTTGGTGTTCTCATAGTTGTTCCCACGAGAAGCTAGGGAAAGGGTTCGTTCACCCTTGCAGAGCCCGACATGCAAGGGTAAGGCTGATACTCTGAGAGGTCGCCTGGTATCCCAGAGACACCGTAAAAGACACCTCACCCGTGCCATTCAGCTCTCGTTACGGTTTTTCACGCCTAAGCTTGAAGGTTTTTCCTTCGGGACCATCCCTGGATAATTGTCCGCGACTGCTTATTAACTCTTGTAACCGTATTCAGCAGAAACCCTTGACACAGGGACCTTCTATCCGCAACCTGAGGATGCGTCCGGTGGCTTTGTCATAAGCCCTCCGATTCGATTCCAAAGGATCCGAACCAAATATATATATAGTGAACTATGGTAGACCTAACCTCACTTTGCAACTGGCTGCAAGAAATGGATTTATGAACCTTTTATGAATGCTGCATGATAAATATTTATAAAAAGGCTGCGTCTAGTCGTCCCGAAAAATTCACGGAGCTGAAAAAGGGTATGGACTAGCCCAAACTTTTGAAAAATATTTGCTTATTCATCCCGAATTGCGTGACGAGGAGACACTTTGTTATAAAGAAGGTTTATAAATTCATTCTGTGATGCTTACAAGGTATAAATGACACTTTATTCTTATTCACAAAATTTTGTTAATTGAAATTCGTTTCTTACTATCAGAGGGCTTAGTACTCGGTTCGGTGCTGCCACCTACGATTAGCTTTGCAATCATGCACCTTATTTATAGTAATTTATGATAAATTATGGTAATTTATCGGTAAATCATAGTTACGCATCGCTCCGGGTTGGTACAATCTGTCAACGCGATCTGTTAACGCTTTCAACTGATCGCTTGATAATTTCTATTATTCACTTATGACGTCACTTTTTACTCCCTAGGGACTGAAAAGTAGAACTTTAGCACCGTTTCATAGGCGTTAAAAAAAGCTGAAATCATGCATGTGCTATGAATATTACATTCAAATAGTGCACCAGACACATGTGATAAACGAAAAGAATATACCATACTGTCAGCAGCTGTATTTAAATGACTTTATTTACAATAGTTTCGTGGTAAACATTATAAATATTCAAAAATTATGTTCAGTAAGAAGATATCGACCCCAATTGACCAGATGTCTTTATTTCTCCAATTTCAAACAGGTGGAAAAGGAAAATATGTGACGGTCGGTAACAAACTAAATTTAAGATAATAGAATTCGAGGAAATTATTTTCGGATCGCCTTCAAAAAGCATACGAAAAATTGTAACTACAATTGGAAAAAAGGTAACCAGTGGATAGCTTACCATTGGGCCATGCTTGGCCCAAACTTGGGACTCAATGAGACAAATTTTGCATAATAACGCTAATGCCAAGAGTTAGCAATCTTTCATGGTCCATGACTAGTAGCCAACACTGCCCAATGATCTCGAAAACATGGGTAACTTGACTGCCACTGATTGACTAACGATCAGACCAAGTATGGTCCACACTTGGTCCAATCATTAGTCCATCAATGGCAACCAAGTTTCCCATACTTTCGAGATCAATTGTCAGTCTTGGCATTGGCTTTATTATCCCAAGCTATCGCCGATATTGACCCAAGACTGGTGACCAATCTAGAACTAGTTAAAAAACCAATGGTTGCCAGTATCAGGCCATACTTGACCCAACAGTCAGTATTGGCATACAGAAAAAAGGGGTACCTATCGGGACGGCAATTTGTCAAGCTCAGCGTAGAGGGCAGTATATTATAATTATAATATATATTATATATTATATATAATATATTATATATATTATATATACATATTATATTATATAATATATTATAATATATATAATAGTATATTATAATGGGATAATGGCTATTATCCACTGTTTCTTCCGTTTTTTATCGTTCGGAAAGCGATTTCCTCCTTCATTCTTGCACCCGAATGTCACACACATACCAGGCATTTTGAAAATAATGCTAAAAAGAAACACCTCAACACTGCGTTATCACGGTCTAATATAATGCAACCAGCAAACGATGCCGCCGTGTATATCACCACGCACACTAGCGACCCTAGCGGCCGCAAGTGTCAGTCGCCGTCCCCATTAGAACCGATTTTTGGTTTCATGGGAGCTGCAATAAAAAGGAACCTCTCTTACTGGAAAGGAACCCAAAATGATATATTTTTATACAGGAACCCGAAAAATGAGTTCTAATAGAGGCTTTTTGTACAGAACTCATTTTCTGTCTCGACTCACTTCGATGATGTTTCAAGTTGATGATGCACTTTTCACCTTATAATGTAGATTAAATAATTTTGCACTGGGAAAAAATCAATAAAGAAATTGAAATTATAGAGATTAATCTGTAAGTCATTCTTGAAAGGAAGATAATGCACATGCAGCCCCCTGGCTCTTTGCTCAGAATACCCTGAATTAAAGCGTCGTGAGATTTGACTGGGGCCGACAGGTGGCGCTGATTGTTCACGAGGCCTGAATTCAAAAAATGCATGGAGAAAAATGTAAAAATTCAATTTTCTCTGAATAGAAACTATTCGATCAAATTTTCTTTTACGAGACATTAATTTAAAAACTTTTAAATATTTTTTAAAGCAATAATTACTATCAGAAAAGGTTTTATGCTCCAGCTTTGGACGAAAATTCGCTTCGATATATGGCGGGCAGTTCAAATAAAAGTTCGGTTATCTCCATATAGATATTGATATAAATATTTAAAATCATTATTAAATCAAAATATTATATATAATAAATAAATAAATGTATATATATATATAATAAATAAAAATTTAAAAACTTAAACGTATTGTTTTGAATTACAGAATAATCACACAAAACAATGATAAAATTTCAAACTAACAGTAGATTTCTTTATTTTAGAGTTTGTATTTCAGATTTGGAAATTTCTGGCTGCAGTTTCTATAAAAATGGCCTTCGCATAAAAAACTTCCACACAAAGAACGAATATTTTAAAAAAGTAACAAAGGCGAACAATTTATAAAATTCCTTTATTATAATACAAAAAAAACACAATGAACGAAGATATGTGTAAGAAATAATAAGTACTTTACAGTTTTCTACTATAGTGAGTGTTTAGAACTGCACATATTTTATCTAATAATACATATTTTATCTAATAAATATTTGTATTCAAGTCGGAACAAACAACAAATAATAATTTTTTTACTAAATATGGAACTATATTATAATAAACTTTAAATCAGATTGTAGAATAACTCTGTATTTAATATTCACCAATACTATACAGTTTTTAACTGCAGATAGATATTTTATCTAATAAAGTCTCAAGTTTTATCACCTTTTTAAGGCACATTTTCGGAGTTGAGGCCTTGTATAAGTGCTCTGGAAAAATAATTTTTTATCCATAAATATTTAAAAATTTTAAACCAGTAACTTGAAACATTTTTTAGATAAACTTCTCTGTTAATTATAAATTGTGTATTAAATTATTTTTTTACTGAATCTAATCTAATCTTTCTCTAAATTTCTAAATAATCTTTTAAAATGATTTGAATTTTTCCTAAAATTTCTTTGAAATCCTGCAAAATTAAAAAAAAAGCCCTCAAATCAACCAGAGTCTTTTTTGTCATTTTTAAAAATCCTTTTATATTTTATTCAAAAATTGATTTTTCAGAATGAAAAATAATCTAAAATTTTTCCAGGCATCTTAAGAAAATTTCTTATTTTCTTGAAATATTTCAATATCCTTAAACAGCTTCTAAATTTTTGTTCTGAAATCTTTAAAATTATAAATTTTGTTTAAATTTTTAAAAAATATTTTAAAATTTTTAATTTATTTTGAATCTTTTCAAAATTTCGGAAACTTCTAAATTATCTTTCACAATTATTCGAATTTTTCTTAAAATTTAAAAAAAAATGCTGCAAAATTTAAAAAGAAAACTTTTTTATATAAACTTCTCTTTCAACTATGAATTGTGTATAACCTCCGATTACTAAATCTAAATCTAATTTAATCTTTCTCTAAATCTCTAAATATAATCTTTCGAAATGATTTGAATTTTTCTTAAAATTCCTTCAAAATCCTGAAATATTAAACAAATTGCCCTCAAAATTTTCAGATTCTTTTTCGATATTTTTTTAAATCCTCTTAATATTCACTTAAACATTAATTTTTCAAAATAAAAAATAAACTTAAAATTTTTCCAGGAATCTTAAGAAAATTTCTCATTCTGTTAATCTTTCAACATTCTCAAACAGCTTCTAAACTTCTTTTTAAAATCATTAAAATTCTAAATTTTGTTTAAAATTTCTTAATATCTTTTTAAATTGATTTCGAATCTTTTTAAAATTTCCAAACCTTCTAAATAACTTTTGCAATTATTTGATTCTTTCTCAAAATTAAGAATATCCTGGAAAATGAAAAAAAAACATTTTTTTATATAAACTTCTCTTTTAATTATGAATTGTGTATTAATTTTTTATTACTTCAGAAATTCAAAAATATTCGTAGTTTCAAAATTAAAAATTCTTAAAATGTTTTGTACAAATCACATATTACTAAAAGGTTTATTTTGAAACTGTTCATCAAATTTTTAATTATTATAAGGAAAATATTTTTAATTCGATATTATTGAAATTGAAAGAATTTTATGCTCATATTTATATAAATTTTCCTCGACATTCTCAGCAACTAACGAAAAAGATCAAAGTTCGTATCAAAATTACTGGGACACTTACAGTAACTAATTTGTAAATTAATTATTTAACGTATTTTTGTTAACTATTTCTTACTTCTAACACGTAAAATATTTAAATTAAAACTAACTTAAAAAATAAACGATTAAATGTATACTTACTCTTCCCAAAATCGTTACACCGTCAGGCGCATAGGTTAGTTTCTTATATAAAATATCGTCGGGGTTAAAATTATGATGACAAACTCCGTCTTCCGCCTTAAGTTTGATATCATCACGTAATATGGCAATTTGCTATAATCTTGTCAGATTTTTATCCTCAGGAACAAAAAGAATAGGCACATTTTTCGAGAATGTCAGGTAGCCGGTTTTGCATCCAACAACGACACATTTCCTCATTTTTATCTCACTTTTTGCATAATCAGACACTTAAACTCTTATGCTTCACTCACGTTATTAACAAAAGCGCAAATATCGTTTCTTTAATCAAGAAACTTTAAATTCAATTAAAAAAAGACTGTTTACAATGACGTTTCGGAGCGGGTCGGCCTCGTGAACAGGCAGCGCCACGGTCAACATTCAGGATTCAGGACGTTTTCAACTCAAAGATGCAGGGGGCTGTCAGCGAGTTATCACACTGAGTTTCTTGGTATTTAAAATTTCTTTACATATAGACCGCCATATTGGATCAGCCATTTCGAATTTTGAAAATCTGATTTCAGATTCGATATTCAGCGATGCAAAAAAAATTTTGGACAAGTGATTTTTTGAGTGCTTTGACGCATATAGGCGGATGGGTCACTGAACTTTGACCCATTGGGAAATAGAGGTGCAGATTTTTCATCATATCTCAAGAACGGATTATCTGAATTCAAATTTCTTTTCAGATTATTGTTTGGCATAAAAACATGGCCCTAGTTCATATTAGAAAACTAAACATTAACTAAAATAGAACACATTCAATTTTTCGTGAATATTTTCCATTTTTTTTTTTTTAGTATTTTGAGACTATTTCAAGAACTGTCGTAGATTGTAAGAAAGAGGTGTTCCTTGAAATCCGCATTAAAAAAACGCATCGAAATGCATGTCTAAAAGATTTTCGTTTTGACGACCCCCTCCCCACCTCAAATTGGTAACGTAGTTTATGAACGGCCACATACTGCACCGTCAATTTCGTTATAATGCATTTTGTTTTTATAATTTTTCTTAGTTAGCAATTAATCGTTTGACTTATTTACTATTTTGATCGTTTTAGCTGAATATATTCGATTTAACTGAATTTTTCATTGATATTTGTCTTTTTACTGTTTGAAGTTCAAAAATACAAAAAATAAAAATTGTAAGTTTCCAAAACAAAAAAAAATGTTGAACTCTGGCATTTAAAAATATACCAGTGAAAAATGCACAATTAAAAAATTTAAACACATCAAAATGATAAAACTCCGGATTCAAACATCTTTAAAATCTTAATTGTAGAATTTGAATTTTTAAATGTTCCACATAGAACAGTTACAGCCCTGGACCAAAGTAACATTTTCTGCTCTTTTCCAATTTTCATTTCTAGTTTTCTTCGATTGCAGAATTAACAAACTTTTATTACTTACCACATCTGGCCAACACTCTTACATCTCTATCTATAGTATAAGAGAACATCTAACACGGGAGAAAAGCAGAAAAAATAAGGACAGAGCAGAGAGTGTGCATGAGCTGCGTTGATTGTGAAATTCAAAAAGAAGGGATCTGATGTTTTTGGAATGTACAAAATGGCAAATTGACAAACATCTATGTCTTGGTTAGAGACGAAAATAAATTTAGAAAAAAGGGTCAAGGGGGGTGGCATGATATCGTAAGGGTGAAAAAATTGAAAGACAAGGAAAGGAAGAGAGATATAGCAGGAGGTGAAAAATAAGAGTAGGAGTTATGTTTTTGGAACATAACAAGATTGAAAAAGAAAGGTAAGGACTTTTGGAAAAGTTTAGTGCAATGAGAGAAATGTTGTCAGGGATAAAAAAGAGATAACTATAAAGGGAGCGGGGGGAGATGTATTGGGAGAGAAGTGGAGGAATAATAGTGCAAAACATAGAAATTGGAGAGAGAAATAAAAAGTAGCAGGTGTGTACATAAATGGGGAAACGGGGAAGAGAAATTGGTCAGCTTAAGAAAATAGATGGATGTGAAAGAAAGAAAAAAGTCATAATTAAATAAGATTTTAATACCAGGACGAGAGAAATAGTATTTTGTGCAACTAGGCACTTTCCTCCAGTTGCAAACAATATTTTTTGTAACAGATGTATATGGAAATCGTGATATTACCGCGATGAATTACGGAGGTAAAATTTTGACAATATCTGGCGGGGTGAAGAAATAACCCCCGCTACGTCATCAATTAACACTCCCTAGGGAGTCATAAGGTTAATTTGTGGTAGTGCGCATGCGCCACTTCACCACCCGTCAGTAGGTAGGAATATGGCATTTTCGTTCCGCTTTACATGCGCGGAATATCGCGATTCCCGTCCATCTGTTACAAAAAGAATTAATACGTATGGAAAGAAGTTACAGAAAAGTCTGGAAGAAATGAGAAAGTATATTATTATGAGTGGAAATATAGAAGGGGAAGGGGAATATAGGTATTCAAATTATCACCCGTTAACAGTAACTTATTAAGGGGAGAAGAAGAGGAGAAAAGAGAAAGGAACAAAAAACTGAAATCATGCGCGAGGGAAAGGGTGTCCAGACACATAGGAGGGAATGGTAGTATCGATTGTCTAGAGGGGTGAAGATGTATGAGGGAAAGGGTAAAAAGGCAAACAGAAACAATGGATCGGATGTGGGGAAAATGAAAAAAGAAATTCGAAAAAGATTAGGAAGGAAGAATGAAACTCTTTGATGTATTGGTTTGACCGATATTGGGCTTTGAAGCGGAATTATATGGGTGGAAAGAAAGGGATGAGACAGGGAAATATATGAGATGGGTTACATGACAAAAGAAGAATCGCAGAGTGATACACTAAGAATTAGAGCAGGAAAGAGAGAATAGAAATTTGAAGAGAAATTGAAAGAAAGAAGGGGAGGGAAGTTGCTGCAAAAAATCTGAAAAGAGATAAGTGAGAGGGGGAAAAGGAATAGAGAAGTTACAATGCAGAAAGAAAAAAGGAAGATTGTATATAAGAAAAGAGATGTACAATTAGGGGAAGTGGAAATGAATAGAAGATGGAATATAGATTATGGAGAAATAAAAAGAAAAATAAGGAAAAAAACGTTAAAGATGGGAGAGAAGATAATGGAGTCGAGTTAGAACAGACAGTATAAAAACATAAAGAGGGCATTTTAAATCGATCTCATTTAAATTTGTATTATCACATTTCTGAATAAATAAAAAATGTAACATAAGTTAATCGTAATACATGAATAGTACCTTTTAAATTCGATTTTGTATTCCGAGATATGAAACTTAAGTTTTTGAAACTAAAATTGAAAAGAAAGTTGTGCTTACAATTTACTCTGAAGATCCATAATTTTCTGTTTGAGCCTTGAGACTTCGTTTTGTAACTCCTGATTGGACGTTTGTGTATTTATTGACTCTTGTCTAGCTTGATCCAAAAGTTCTTCCAAACGCTCGATTGCTGCACGATCTCTGCTCATTTGATCTTGCACCATTGAATTTTCTGTTCGCAGACGGTTTATTTGCGATTCGAACTGAAACAAACAAAAATAAATATTTCAAAACTATTTTTGAAAGATACCAAGACTTTCAGGCTTTAAATATATAACTATATTTTAGATAATCAATCTTTTATTAAATTTTCGAAATTGTCATAACGTCACTGCCATAAATGAAAATGATTCCATGTGATATAGAGGATGTTTTTAACTCAATAGGTTAAATTTCGTTACATTTTTTATTTTGTTAAAAAAATAATTGAAAGATGAAATCAAACAGTTCACTTTTCCTGACAATTTTTTTCATTCTACATGTCTGAAAGTTCACAAAAGATCATGTTTCACCTGAGACGTAGACTGCGATTTTACCTGTGATTTCAGAGAATCTTTGTCTCCTAGCTGTTGCAGAAGGTTATCCTTTTGCTGATCGAGCTTAACACAAAGATCCCTAACTGCATTAAGATCAGCCTCCGCCCTCTCTCTTTGATCCGCTTGTTGTCGCATTTGAGTTTCCAAGGTGGCGACGTTCTGAGTCAAATCATCAATCTACAAAAAATATTCACGAACATTTATAAAAAAAAAAAATTAAAATATTACAATGATTTCTTGTTGGTTCTCAGCCTACATATAAATTATCTAAAAACTTCTGTTATATTAAAATACATTAAGTCAAATTAAATAATTAGGATAGAGCGGATTGAATATTAAAGGAGAACTCTTATCAAATATTTTAACATTGATACCTGAGTTTCGTAGCCCCTTATCAAACAATCCTTGTCTGCTACTTGATGTTCGAGGTCCATAAGACGATCTCGAGCCGATTGCAGTGCTCCTCTTGCCTCCGCAGCTTCAGTTTCCAAACTGTGATTGCTATTCTCCAAAACTGTTGCCTCTAAACTCAAACTTCGAAAGTGATTCAGCATTTCCGTCCTTTCATTTTCCTAAAAAATTGTTAAATATTTCTCTTTTTACTTTGTTTCTAATTTCCATGGCAGTTTTAAGTTTTAAGTTTTAAGTTTTTATGTTTGAGTTTGAATTTTATTAACAGGGTATAACATTTTTTCAATTTCGTAGTTCATACTCTTATTGCCTCAAGAATCAAGAATTAACTTTTTCCTTTATGAATTTTGAAGAAAAAAACGTATCTTCTCTCCCAAACAACAATATAAAAAATCCTCAAATTTTTCACGCGTATCTGTAAAGTATTTTAAACAAAATAGGATGAAGTATTTTTGATATTCCTACTTTTGAGAAACTTCAAATTGAAAGGAAATAGAATTTTATGGATATTTAATATAATGAAAGTAATTTTGATGTTAATTTCGTCGATTACTGGTCACTTTTGGAGAAACGAGAATCTTTTTCAGCAGAATGTAAAGTGCCAAAGATATTGTTCAAGATTAGGGGAAAAAATTAGTTGTATGAGTAAAATTATTAATCAACAAATCAAAATTTCAAATCATATCTTGTCAAACAATTTACATAAGATTTTTAATATGCCATTTACCATTTCTTTAAAACATGTAATATCTCATTTCTTTCATGCAAAGAAAATCTTACAATCCCTGTTACTAGAAATTAAAACAATTTTCAAGCTAATATAAATAAGATGCGATCCTTCGCTGAAAAAACAACTATTTCGACCAAAGTATTTGGTAGCTTTTCCATTTATTTTTTGATTACATTACTCAGTTGTCTAAATTGAAAAAAAATGGTATGAATATTTTGATTTTATGAGTTAGCAATCGGCGTAGAATCTCCGTTACATCATGCAATATTTCTGTATGTCCTTATTTGCTATTTTCACTTTTATTTATCTCTTACTAATTTTTCCTCTATTTCAGTTGTTTTCAAATTAATTTAATTTCGCAATTCTGAAAAAATGAAAAGAAAAATAATTTCTTAAGTACGTAAAATCATTATATTTAAACTATTTAGTTTTCAACTATGGAGGATGTTGATTTCCAAGTGTTAAAATATTTATTCATTTCAATCACGGAGTCCTGCATTAAAAATTACAACCCAGTCAGGTTATAATCTAAACAAGTTGGAAAAATTATTTAAAGGCAAATGAAAGATTTGAAATATTTTGAGACAGTAAACCAATTTTTAAGAGATGAAGTTAAAAATAATTTACAAAATGTCTTTCAAAAACGACAGAAAAACTTACTTTTTTCTTCAACTAATGGATTGCAATTTTTTATGTGTCTTTAAGATCATTTTTACCATCGAATGTACGGGTGTTAAGAAATATTGAGAAATACTGCAAACTTGAGATTTGAAAAAGCGAGAAATGTTTAAATTTAAAACGAAATTTTTTGTAAAAAAATTATTTCTTATCCAGGTATATCATGCAACAACAAGATTGCCGTCTTCTTTGAAGAAATATTTGCCTATGTTTCAAGGTCAACTATCCTGAGTTTGTCTGATCATTTTGATTTTAAAATTAAAGCATTCTGAAATTTTAAGACCTTGGAACCTGTAATGTCTATAATAGTAATGTGGTATACCGGGAAAAATTCCGGTGGTCATGATTCTCAAACTTTTTTTCATAAAATTTAATTGCTTGTGGGCCGGTTTTAACCACTTTTCTCGGGCCGATTTTCTGTCGGTTATTTTTGTTAAATAATGCCACTTTACATATAATTAAATTTTGATATTTCAAGGTGAATTCAGTAATTTTAAATGATTTATCAATTCAAATGGGAAAATTAGGCTCTTAATTTACAAAATTAATGAAAAACTGTTTTGTTATCGGATGATATAAAAACTCAAGGACATGATATTGTCAACTTTTCATTTTCATTCATATATTATAAGCTTGGGAAAATGAACCAGTTTCTAATTTTAAATCTGAATTAATAATACCTCGGAGCTTTTCTTACTTCAACAGCCTTTGACGTACCTGTAAGAACACTTTTAAATTTACTGCTTTTCCAAATTGTAAACTGCTGAAAATTTTACATTCTGTGAAATATGTTGCACATTTTAATTGTTTGTGGACTATCACGATTAACATTTTTTATTATTTTAACAATTTTCCACGTCCTTATCTTTGAGAAAAAGAAATTAAAAAGTGCATACCTTCCTATTAAGAAGATCTTCGGCACGTCTGACTTCGCTGACATAAGTTTGAAGTTGTCTCTTGACATCAAAAGATTCAGCCCGGCAAACATCAAGTTCTCGTTGAAGATTTCGCACTTCGCAAGTAACAGCAGCTAAATCATCCTGGAGCCTTCGATTTTCTTGAATAGCGTTCTCACGGTCTATGGACGAACTCGTTAATTGCCGCTGAAGATTATCCATTTCGATCTGCATGTTACGCATCTGACGCTCTTGCTCTGCACTCTGGTCCACACATATTCTAAAAACAAAAAAGAAGAATTGAATGACTTAGGACATTGCAAGAGTAAATAAATAATTATAGAATCAGCTTTATTTTTAGAAGGGCAAACCATTTTTTTGTGAAATAAAATATTTATTTTATCATAAATTTTGTTTAATTAAAAAAAATTCTCTCTAAATCTAAATTAGTGAATATTCTCGAAATATTAGTAAAATTCGACTAATTCAATATTAGAGAAAGGGAAGAACTAAAGATTAGTAGAAAATTGCTAATATGATTAGTCGAAATATGTATTTCCTAATTTGATAGCGGAAAACTACTAACTGCTCAGTGAAAAAGTAGTAATTTATTTAGCGCTATATGTACTAGGGTGGATTGAAAATAAAAAAATTTTGAAATTCGAGCCCAATACAACGCGAAAAAGTAGCGTATTGAGATTCTAAAACAGTATAATTCAATTTGAAATCGAATGTTTAAAATTGTCTTGCTTGCAGGGTTTTTAAATTTTCTTCAGTTTACATTTTTTTACGTTCGTGGAGGATAAACAATTCTCCCCAATTTTTTTGCGTATTTTAATCAACCATTTTCTAAGAGATAATTTATATTTGATTCACCCTTGTTGTCGGACAAAATTCTTAACACCTGTGTAAATAGGAGACGAATTTTTTCGGGTACTTGTAAACTTTTCCGTGACAAAAATGCACCAGGAAAAAAATCGCCAAGACCCAGAAATCAAAACTTCAGCAAAATTCGAAATTTCGAAATTCAGCGAATTTTTAAATTTTATATTTTGGTATTTAATGAAATAATCTTTATAACTTGTGGTTTAAATTTTTTTCTGAGCATGTGTGGGCTTTTTCAGCATAGAAATACACTAGAAAAAAAAATCGACAAGACCCAAGAATCAAAATTTCAATCACAGGAAATTTTCAAAATTCGGAATTTTGTATTTAAAAGAATTATTTTTTTCATTTGTGATTTGAAAATTTTTCGAGCATGTGTGAAATTTTCAAGCACAGAAATACAATAGAAAAAAATCGGCAAGACCCAGGAATCAAAATTGGAAACAGATTTTTCCAAATTTGGTGCATTTCTACTTTTGATTCCTGGGACTTGTCAATTCTTTTTTCTGGTGTATTTCCAGGCTTAAAAATTTTACACATGCTCGAAATGATTTTAAAACTACCAGTGGAAAAAATTATTGTATTAAATATCAAATTCCAAATTTTGAAAATTTGCTGTGATTCCACTTTCGATTCCTGGGTCTTGTCGATTTTTTTAGTGTATTTCTATGCTAAAAAAGACTACACATCCTCAGAAAAATTTAAAATCACAAGTTATAAAGATAATTTTTTAAATTACCAAAATCGGAATTTTTAAAATCCGCTGTATTTGCCACTTAGATTTCTGGGTCTTGGCGATTTTTTTCCTGATGCATTATTGTCACTGGAAAGTTTCCAAATGCCCGAAAAAATTCTTCTCCTATTTACACAGGTATTAGGATTTTTTTTTGAAAATAGGAGTGAATTAAATAGGAATTATTTCTTAGAAAATGGCTGATTAAAATCCGCAAAAAATTGGGGAAACTTGTTTATATCGAAAGTAATCGACAAGAAAAGTTCACTGATTGATTATTGATCGAAAGGACTAAATAATTAGTCAATGTAACATTTTCCCTAACCAACTTTGTTAAAATAAACTTGTGATTTTTTTTACTATTCCATCAGTAAAATGATAAAATATTTCTATTTCATTAATCAAACACTCAATTACTAATTCAATTAGTAAAATGTTCACTAATTCAGATTTAGAGAGTGCTCTAAAAAAAGGGAAAATAGTGTAATTTTTCACGAAAATAGGAAAAAAATTGGGAAATAAATGGTATTAAATGAAACCTTCAAGTATGAGGTTTATCGAGTAAGGCAAAAACAAACAATCAACAATTTTTAATTATTTAATTTTGATACCTTTAAGGTTGAAACATGAAATGTTTAATGTGGAAGATTTTAAAATTTAAAATTATTCAGTTTTGATTACCTATTCAAAAGGCGTTCTATCTTGAAGGCTTCAAGTTAAAAATTTTGTGCAATTTCGAATGTTTAAATATCAAAATTTTATTCTAACAAAAACTTGAATCTGATCTGAGAGTCTTAGAATTGTAATAAATGCAGAGTGAAACATGAAAAATTGGTTTATTTTCTAATTGAAAGCGTTCAAAACTAAAAAAATTTGAACGACTTTAAACTGAAAAAGTTTCAAAAATCAATCGAACTGAAAGTTTGAAAATAGCGAAATTTTCAATCTGAAAGGAATTTAAGTTTAAATTGTTAAAGATAGCACCATTTCAAACTGTAAGCGCCTGAAATTGAACCATTATTAAGACTCAAATTTTAAACTCAAAATCTTTATTGATTTTGAAAGCTTTGAATTATAAATTATACAATATATACCTAGTAGGACTTCCGTTTCCGGCATGAAAGTGTGAGGTAGCGGTGAATATTTGATGCTGAGTTTTTTTTGGATATTTGTGGCGAATTTTGAGGTGAGTGGATTGTGGAAGTGTGTAGAAGGGTTTGTTTTTGAGAGATT
>JAUMHM010000071.1:6604331-6618381 GCA_032362435.1 Melikaiella ostensackeni | reverse complement strand
AAATGGGGACTACTTCGAAGGATGCCACGACCCGGATGACAAAGAATAGCACCACTGCGGAGATATGAACGTAGGTCAGATACTTTTCGGACACACCTCGTACAACCGAAACCCTGAAAATGCATGTCCTGATCCAGCACTTGACACAATGCCTAGAACTATTGAATACCCAAAGTTTAGGCTTATGGTCGGAGCAAGCTGGAGAAGCGGAACATAGAGAGTTTCTAATATTTTTGGAGGGTGATTTTCTAGCATCTAGAGTCATTACAGAGAGATCCCCGCAGTTTTTTTTTTAGCTACATATCAGGCAAACTTTTTTTCCGTATATAAACACCGTATGCTCAGAATGCTCTTCCGAATCGCGCTACTCGGAAACAAAAAGCGAAATGACAAACGGCGTACACCTATTAAACACGCCGTATTTTTCTTATAATTTTCAGGGCCTTCGCCCTTGCGAAATTTACTGCCCTTTACAGGAGCGTAGTTTGAAGGATGCTAGTGGGTCCATGCGGACGGCTGCGGGTTAAAACTTTTCAATTTTATAAACTTCCATTTGAAGATCAATTTTGAGCGCTGTTGTTGTTGAGCGTTGAATGTTTCAATTCGAAAATTTCCAACTTTTCACGATTTCAAAAACTGTTTCGCATTTGAATTTGTGTTCATTCAAAATTCAAGCAAATTCGAAACATTTATAAATTTAAATCATCAAGTTTTCTAAACTTCCGAAACCGAAGTTTTTTAAAATGGATGTTCACAAATTTGTCCAGTTAAATTATAAAAATAACAAAGGATATTTTAAAATGTCCTGAAGAGATCTTTCACTGACTTTCGTGTTTATATCTTCACCAGAAGAAAGCGATGGCGAATAATCGCAGGGTTTAGTAGGACTGTATGGAACGCAGGTTCGTTTCTGCTGGGGCTTGCTGTCCTGCAATTTTGCTTCGAGATTACATTTTTCACGACAGAGTTCCTTCTTCTCGCGCATCAGCTCAGCCAACGCTCTTTCCTTTTCACAGAGCTTTCGCTTCAATTCGCAAGTTTGCATCCACGATTCCGCCTAAAGAATCGTTTTTTAAGGGAAAAAGGGGATAGTATACAAGATATTTAATAAGATTTAAAAAATAAAAGATGAGTCTTCGGCGATTGTGACTGTGATTTTTAGAAAGTTTGGGAGTATTGGGCACTTCTAGAAATTTAAACTTTTTGGATTCTTCCTCTGAAGGAAATATTTTAGGATTTTGCTTTCTTACGTTCTCATTGCTGGAATTTTTGCTATACTGGTCTCGAAATTTGTTGTACTCCGTTCTGAAGTAATCTCGCTCTGCTTCCAGATCGCTCAACTTATTCTGCAACTAGAAGATAATTTTTACGAATCAGAAGTCATCAGCTGGAATTTCTATTGAAATTGAAGAGAGTTTTTCTCAAAGGCATAAGATAGGTATTTAACATGGTTACACTTTTAAAGTGGTTAGCGTAAAATTCAGTAAAAGTTTGGATTCAACCAAAATTTTTCTGCTTTTATATAAAATTTACCAGAACTCAGGACTCAGTTCCGAAATTCAGATAATGAGGTCTTAAATTTAGACCAATTTTGCTTAAAACCAGACAAATTTTGCCAAATTGAAGTCAAACCAATTTTAAGGTGTGAAAGTCTAAACGTTTGTTTTTACTGTGTTATATATACTGAAAATATTTTGTTCAAAAAAGTTGAAACTTATAAAAATCCGCAATTTCTATACCTAGAATTTTTTTGTTCAAGCCCAACAACTTTCAAGATGAATAGTTTAAGAAAAAATTATACTGCAGTCATTTTTTTAAATTGGTTTGTATTCAAGATCACTTACGCTAATGATAGTTGATTCTTTTTCGTAAAGAATCCTTTGGACGTCGTTCGAAATTTGCCTGTTGTCTGCCTTCACAATTTCTTCCTCTCGATTGAAATCCCGATTATTCGTTTTTGTACTGGTGTCTTGTCTCGAAGGTGATAGGGAACATTTTTGACACTTTGACGCTAGAAATTAAAAATTTAATACTTAGAAAACTTCTAAAGCTAAAAATAGTTCGCTGAAGACGAAACTTACTTATTTTACAATGAAAGAGTAAGTAAAAGTAAGCTTTAATTGAAAATGGTTTCAATGAAGTGAAAATAAATAGTTAAGTAAGTATATATAAATTAAAATCAAGTTGTTTCGATTTTTCGATTCACTTAACTGAAGAAATTGGTATAGTACCCGATTTTTTCTTCAAAATTTTCTTTCCCTTATTTTTTTCATTCTTTTCACCCTTCTCGAATCTTTTTTTCAACTTTTTTAACTCCTCCCCCTCGCTTCCCTGCGCGAATTTCATCATCTCTTCCTTCTGAAATTCACATTCTTTCGAAAGTTTCTCCGCTTCTTGTTTCTGATAGTCACACTCTTTCGAAACTTTCTCCAAATTTTCAGATAAATTCTTCTCTGCAATGTTTATTAGCAGTTTGTTTCCATTTTAAAAAAATTTTAAGATTACACATTTTAGACTTCTTTGACTATAATTAAAACTCTAAAAATTTCTCAAATTATCTTAAACATTGGATACCTACCCTAGAGGCTGTAGCACCTTGTAGTTGGTTGTGAGGCTTAAGCGTGCGGGACAGGGGGCAAAACGGCCCTCAGCCTGCATGAATATGAATATGAATGATAGGATCCCTATAAATGGGCTCTCCTGGGTGAAAGTCGGATCCTTATGAAATGGGCTCTCCGTTGAGTGGGCATGGATGATTGTAGTATGAGAGAAGGGTGAAAGAACCTAGCTAACGCGGGGATTGCTGGATCCCTGGGTTGAGGACCCTTTCGGACTGACCCCAGTCTCGAATCGGGACGGGAATGGCCTACGGCTGGCATTGCGAATAAAAAATAGCCCTCCGTTGGTGTCGTAGCCTACGAACGGATATTCATTCAGTGTTTCACTCAATGTGGCCACCTTCCTAAGTCAGGGGTGTGAGTGACCGTGCCCCTGGCACTTTGGCACTTACGGGTATGAAGGTATTACAGCGGCCTCTTGGGGACACCGTACAACCTCCCCGAGTATTCAGTCTTACCCTTGCATGCAATGCTCTGCAATGTCGGACCGTTTATTTCCCTAGCTTCTTGTGGGACAAAAATGGATTCCAACAAAAACAAAAATTTAAAGGAAGAAGGAGGAAGGGAGGTGGCGAAGGGGGAAAGAGGTTGGGCCCGAATGGGTCTAAAGACAACTCTTTCCACTCGATCTGTCTCTCTAGCTAGCCAACCTCAGGCGGCCGCTGTGAATCCGGCTCTCTTGGGAGCTGAGGGATCGATGGTCCCCCTGAATGAGGCTATGGAGGCGGGAGCGACTAATAAGTCTCTCCAAAAAAAGAAAGGCATCGACGATTCTCTGAAAAAAAACTGAGGAGGCAAGCGCAGCAGGACAGAAGAGCGGCTGCGGGTGCTGAAACATCGGCAACAATGCCGACAACCAGCACGGAGGCCCTGAAGAGAAGGAAGGGCTCAGAGGTCACCCCACCGGGAAAAAGTGTCCCTAAATCAGTGGCCAAAATTCGAGATCTCCTTCTGCAGGGGAGGGGTCTTCATACTTGTCGCAGCCGACCCAATGGCTAAAGCTTGACTGTAAAATACAGTGGCCGAGACAAGGCCCTAGGAATGTGCAGTCCTTAAAAAGGGTGGGTCCCAGGTAAACTGGACGATCCATCTGTGGTCCTTCGGTGCTTAAAGGAATTCAACCCCTCACTAAAGACATCGTCCTGGCGAATTGTCAGGCACCACCGGCCTCAGGAGGAGAACACAACGGAAGGTCTTAAACAACTTCTAGTTGTACAGATTCCCGAGTCCCATACGAGGGCTCTTGCGGTCCTCAACAACAAGCCCTTCTACCACCTTGGCCAGGTCAACTTCAGGGTTGTCGGTCAGGGACAGGAGGAGCCTGTTGGGACAGAGGAAGATCAAGGGCAGACGTAAATGGCTGTTGCCGGTCTAACCATTACCCAAATTAACTTGCATCACAGCAAAGACGCCTCTGCGGTTCTGCAGAGGGGCATGGCTGTGAGGCACACAGGTATCTCACTAATTCAAGAATCTTGGTTAGTAAAAGATACCATAAGGGGATTAGGGAGGGGAGATGGGTTTTTTTACAGGGACCGAGATAAAGTTAATAGAAGTGGAGAATCTCGGACGAACCCACTCTCTCAGATAACTCACAGATAAAGTTCCAGTTGAAATCTACCGCACCCTCGGGCTCTACGTGAGCCAGAAATCAAAGAAGAACGGGCTGGGATCAGTATTCCACTGAACTAAAGAGTGCACTCTCAGTAATGCTCAAGTCAATTAGAGACGTGGACACCCTGGAAATGGCAGCCAATACTTTTACGGAGGTCATCGAATCTACTTATGAAAGAAATTGTCAATCCACAAGAGACCGAAAGGCAAGTGAGACGCACTGGTGGAACGGAAAACTCGAAGAGCTTCGCAGGGAAGCCAGAGAGAGGTTCATACGGGCCAACACTGGCAAAACGGAAGAACTGTGGACCTCATTCACGACGATGAGGGATGAATACAGGGATGCAATACGTAAGGCCAAGCAAGAAAGCTGGACCAACTTTTGCACAGATACTGAGAAAGGGGCAGAGGCGGCTAGACTGGACAAGCTGGTCTCTCGAAATCCGGATGCTATTCTCGTCACTAAAATTGCCCGACGGAGGACACTCAGGGTCAGACGAAGAGACCCTGGCCCACCTGATGAAGGCACATTTCCCGAGCTTTATAAGGTCTGGGAAAAAGGAGGTGACACCTCAGAGGCATCCACAGTCGCCTATGGCTCAACTGGGCCCGCAACGGCGGCTGGTCCACGATATTCTTACCCCTTCCAAGGTCAGGTGAGCCCTGAAGTCTTTCAATCCATACAAGTATCCTGGTCCAGATGGCATATACGCGGACTTCTCACAGAAGGCTGGGGAGTCCATCATAGGGCCGCTGGTGAAACTTTCTGGGGCTAGTCTGACACTGGGATATGTCCAGACGGCATGGAGAGGCACGAAAGTGTTCTTCATTCCGAAAGCAGGCAGGATCGTTTATACTTCACCCAAGGATTTCCGTCCCATCAGCCTCACATCTTTCCCACTAAAAACGGTGGAAAGACTTGTGGATAGGTACATCCGCGACAAGGTCTCGTCGAGAAGGCCACTACACAAGGAGCAACACGCCAACAGGGCTGGTCACTCCACCGAAACGACCCTAAGCGGAGCAGTAAACCTAATCAAAGGACAACTGAAGCAGAAAGGCTTCGCGATTGGAACCTTTATGGGCATCGAAGGAGCCTTCAACTGCACCTCTAGAGAGGTGATCAGGGTAGCCATGATTGCACATGGTGTGGCAACCGCAGTTGTAAAATGGACCTACCACATGTTGGGCAACAGGAACCTAACAACGATTATGTGTGATACCACTTTATGTGAAACTGTTCACTCGGGATACCCGCAGAGAAGCGTTTTATCGCATCTACTGTGGTGCTTGGTAATTGATAAACTGCTTCATTTACTCACGAGACAGGGCTACCACGCTATAGGCTACGCGGACGATATACTGGTCATCATGCGCGGTCAGCATCTGGATGCGCTCTTCGGGGTAATGCAGCCCGCACTGAGGATAGTGGATACCTGGTGCAAGAACGCCGGATTATCCGTCAATCCGAGAAAGACGGACTTGGTTGTATTCACCAGACGATACAAGTGGGGGACCACGAGTACACTCAAAGTGGGAGGGCAGCAACTGAGAATCACTGAACGAGCTAAATACCTAGGAGTCATCCTGGATCAGAAGCTGTTATGGAACGAGCACCTGGAAAACAAGTACAATATCTCACAGCGACCCTATGACTTTGTAGGAGAGCCGTAGGAAAAAACTGGGGCTTGAGAAGAAAGACACTGATGTGGATCTATACAGCGATCCTGCGACCCAGGCTAACCTTTGCGTGGGTGGCCTGGTGGAGCAGGGTCGAACTGTCAACTGAGAAATCTCGACTGAAAAGAATCAGAGGACTGATTCTACGAGGCATCACTGGCGCCTTGAAGCCGACACCCACGGTAGCATTCAGGGCACTAACAGGGTTAGAGACCCTCCATCTAACCACCAACGCCATGGCTGCGAAGGCAGTCTGAAAAATAAACATGGAAAACGGGGGAAGGATCTCGACAGAATTGCGGATCCCAACCGATATCGCGAGTACACCGACCTTGAGCATGATCAGGGACAAAACGCCTATTCGCTACCTCTTCGACAAGAGGTATTGAGTGAGCCTATCTACGAGAGAGGAATACGCTAACGGCGAGGCATACCTGCCTAGTGATGGGGACGACTGGTCACAGATGGCTCCAAGAACAAGGAGAGAGCAGAAGTCGGTGTCTATCACAGGAGGAGTGGAATAGACTTCACAATTTCGATGGGGTCCTACGCCACAGTCCTACAAACTGAGTTCATGACCATGCTCCAGTGTGCCTATAAGACACAGGAGTATGGTAATAGAAGAAATATTCGTATTTGCTCAGACAGCAGGGCTGCTATAATGGCTCTGAATATTACAACGACTACGTCGCTACTAGTATGGGAGTGTTTTGAGGAACTGAACAATCTAGCGACGGAAATCCGAGTGACTCTACTTTGGATCCCTGGACACAGTGGCATTAAAGACAATGAGATCTCGGACAGGCTAGCAAAACTAGCAGTAAGAGAAGACTTCACTGGTTCCGAATCAGTCGTAGGCATTTCCAGTAGGTTGGTCACTGAAGAAATCAACAGACAGGCCAAAACACTTATGGGTATAAATTTAAACTTTAAACGAGCTGAGGAAATACGTAAGCTCAGTAGGAACAAAGTCAAGGTCATAACAGAAGTGTTTATAAGGCACGGAAACCTCGACTAACACAGACACAAGACAGGGCTCGCAGCTAACACGTAACGAGATTTACATGCAAAGTGAACAGAAATGCGCAGAGTACGAAGGAATGAGCAAAATGAGTTCTGCAATAACATGATATTTAAATTTAAATTTACTGAAACATTTTTATCATATAAGGCAAATTCCGTTATGGCAATCTCGCATCATGTCAAAATCTTCGCATTTTTACCATTGTAAACAATGAAAATGTGGACATTTCCAACTGAAACGTCTTCAATTTCAGGACTTTAGAAATTAATAGGACTTGAATTGCTATAGTTTGAAAATGTAAAACGTCAATTTTTAAAGTTAGAAAGAAAGTTAAATGTTTACAACTCGAATCGAAAATGTTCTGCATTTAAAGCATTGAAAGTAGAGAACTTTTAAATTTAAAAGGTTTGGAAATTACCATTAACGGTGAGTTGATTAATTCGATCCGTCAGTGTCTTCTTCTCGTCCAAAGTTGATTGAAGCATTCGTTGAAGGTCCAAATTCTCAAGTTTTCTGGTATCCATATCAACTTTTAAGTCCTGTGCTCTTCGCCTCTCTTCTGCTAATTCGCTTTCAAGAGCGTGTACCTGTGTCATAACATATTCCAACTTTTCCTGAAGAAATAAAAAAAGTTCTTATTTAGATATTCTACTAAATTAATTTGTTTTCTTTTTATGAATTCTGCCTGCTTTTACCTGCAGCCTACAAACTCTTCTGTTGTTTTCTTTTACTGCTGTATTACAGTCTGCTTCAACAGCCAATGCAATGTGGTCAATGTCCCTCAATTCTTTTTCTAATTCTTCGTTTCGTTCTGCTAACTTCAGCGCTTGAGACATTGCTTCGTGCTGCTTATTCAATGCATCTATATTGACAAAAATGTCATGGAAGTTTATTTAAAGATCATAACAAGAATTATGATAAATTGCATGTTCTCGATTCAATAGGGAAACAAAATCAAAATACGAATTTAATTTATTATAAATTCAATTTACAATTTTACGAAAAGTTCAATGAGTTTTCTTTGAACCTCTACAATTTTTAAATATAGTATAAGTAGTCGAAGGCTAACACAATAGAAAAAAATGGAAATGCGTGAATAAAAAGCACCTAATTTTTACTTCAAAATGCAAATTCCTGCTCTAAACGAATCGAAATTATCACCTTTGAGTTGACGTTCCAAATCGCATTTCGCTTGTTGCAAAATTTTCAAATCGCTGCCTTCACAACAATCTCGTAAGCTGCGACTTTTCTCAGATGTTTTACATGAATAGTCTTTGGCAACTGCGTTGTAAGGTCGACCTCCCTCAAGCATTTTCCTTAATCGAAAAATTTCCTTTTCCTTTAACGCTAGCTACAAAATGACAAGTATAAATAAATTGATTGAATCCAAACATTTCTTCTCAGAAAAATCGACATGTCCAGAGTAACAAAGTAATCATTTAATTTTCTTGTTCAAGCATTTACATACGTGAAGGAAAAACTTTGAGAATTTAAAGTTAAAACTTTCATACTTGAACGGTATTAATTCCAACGGACTAAAAAACTGAAAATACAGACGTGAAAAATTACAAACTTTCAGTCATAGGAAGCAAGTCAAATTTTAAAATATTATATAAATAGCTGTCATCCAAAAAATGTGAGCAACCAAATGAAAGCGTTAAAGTCGTGAAAAAAATTAAAATGAGTGCGCCTCAAAATAAATTTAGAAAATTCTTTTTTACAGTTTAGAGTTAAAAATAATACTTCAAGGCTCACAAAACGTAAAGCGTTTAATAAAAAAAAATGAAATTTATGAAACATTTCAATTTACGTCCTGATTTTGTTTAATTTTGAATGTATTTCATCAAATAGAAAAGGCAGAAAAACATGTATGGTCTCTCACCTGTAATTAGTAGACTACTATGTGAAAAATGAAAATGTCCATAAAATAAAGAAAGCGTCAAAGTAGAGAAAAAAATGCATACCAGTTTAAAGATATCCACACTAAAAATAGAGAAGATTTTGAAAAAATCAGGATATTTGGGACAGGCGACCAGAAGGAGGAAGAATCCAAAAATGCATGCGATACTCAAATAGAACATTTTTTATACCTGAATTTCTAAAGTATTTACGTTGTCGGTCTGCACTGTAAGTTCCTCTTTTAACTTTGTTACCTCGTGATTAAGACAGTTCATCCTGTGATCCGCCATCGTAACGAAGTCCACCACGTGAGGTTCCACCTTCTCGTTAGTTTGCAAGGAACTCGGACTACTTTTCGTCCTCGGTAAGGGGTCGCATTCAACAACTGGTCGTCTTAGAGGGTAATAACTTCGCTTTTTCGCAGCTGGAAAAATAATGAATTTATGAGATAAATAAGAAAATCTTATGTGCCGATAAACTGACACAGGCCTAATAGTCCAATATTAATTAAATTATAATACGCATAAGCAATCTGAAATTGATGACCTTCATAACTCAATAATCTTACGTTGAAACTTTATAAATTATACAATTTCAAGTTAATATTGTTGGAAAGTGAACAATTCCAAATTGAATCATTCAAGGTTGCAAAATTTTATTTCAAATCGGAAACCTTAAAAGGTAATGCTGAATAATTTTAAATTGAAAACGTTCTAAATCGAATAATCTCAAATTCAAAAATTAAAAATTCCAGTCAATTTATAATCTTTCAAAATTTTAAAATTTCATTTTGAAAGCTTTAGTGGATGATCAATTTAAAGTTTGAAACGTTAAAATTTGAATAATTTCAGATTGCAGCTTTATCAATTATTGGACAATCTTTAAATAACAGCATATGAAATAAAACAAATTCCGATTTGTTGACTATTGATCACTTTTAAAATCTTTTGAAATTTTTTAAATCTTTGATATATATGTGAAATCTTTTGAAATTTTTGTGAACTGTTTGAAATCTTTGCGAAATCTTTAAATTATTTGTGAAATCTTTTAAAATCTTTGAACTTTTGTGAAATCAATGAAATCTTTGTCAAATCTTTGAAATCATTGCGAAATCTTTGTGAAATCTATGAAATAATTTTTAAATCTTGAAATCTAGTGCTCACTCAAAAGTCGAGTGGTCAACTCTTTGTCAATTTCTAAATTGAATAAGTTCGAACTAAAATTGTCGAAGTGTCGAAAATTGAAAAGTTTGAAATTGACAGTCCTCAACATTAAATTATAAGCTTTAATAATTGAAGGATGTCAAAAGTCTGAATTATGAGCATTTTTATATTTCTAGGAATATATTCATTGATATTAATTGATATTACAGTTTTGAAAAATGATTTAATTAGTCAAGAGCTTAATCAAGGAAAAATAAAAAATTTCCATCATTGAAGGTAGGTAGTTTTGTCCCAACTTTTTTTCTACTTAATGCAACTCGGCACTGAGTTTCTTTTTCGAATATGTCTTTTCATGGTTCAATCTAGCTTCGCGATAATTCAAGTGGCATTTTTAAGATTCAAAATCTGATTTTTCATATCGATCTTGAGATTTTTAAAATTACTTAGTTAAACAATTATAAAGATTTTAAATTATATAGTTTAATAAACTCACCGATAGAAGTGTTTTTGACGACAGGTTTACAAAACTTCCCCTGTAACTCAAGAATTTTTTTGGACTTGTTGGCAGACTCAGTTTCGAGGTCCTTGATCTTTTTGAGATTACGAGATGAAACCAACTGAAGATCACTGTGTTCCTTTCCTATTCTTCGCAGCCTTTTTTTCCAATCAGCCAGCTGCTTTTGATGGACTTCTTTTTCTCGCATTAATTCGAAATGCAGCTCGTTATTTTCCTGAACTAGCCTCGCATTGTCACATTTGTATGGGTCAACTGCCAACTGCAGCTGACTGCAAGACTAAAAACAAATTAAATATTTAGTCATTTTTCAGAACAAAAATAATTAAAAGAGAAAAAAGGGAAAAGTCTACTTTGTATATGAAACCTTAAACTAATTACTCCATTTACATATTCTTACTCAACATGAAAAATTTATCCTCGTTTACTGCCCAGCCGGGTTTATATCAAAATGTCAAGATAAAAACAATTGAAAGAAAATCACATGGATTACATGATTGCAGGCTTCAAACTGACACACTTTTTCACTTTGTTGCTACTATTTTTTGTGATGAATTATATTTTTATACGTTCTTCAGTATTTTTGATGCAAAAGATTGGATGTAATAGTCAATGTAATATTTTTTTAAATTGAATTTAAATGATATGTTGATAATTGTATTTAACATTTTTGAAATCTTAGGGGTTGAAATTGAGAGTACTCCTCAATGACTTGGGGAGAACACTTTTTTCGGAATTTTCGGCTGAAACTTTTTAAAACAGTTTGTTTGGGTTACATTTTTTTAATCTTCAAGGCAATTAATTTGTAATTTTTTACTTTCATACGTTATAAAGACCAATTTAGTTAAGATGCTTCATTCAGAATCAAGTGAATTAAACTTGTTCAATTTTTCATACTTAAGTTATATATTGTATGTTTTACAGATGTTAATAGCATTGAATTTTAAAATATATATGTACAAGGCTTCCAATTTCATAATGTGCAATATTTCAAATTAAAAGTATTAAAAATTAAAAAGTTCAGCGACATTAAGAGTTCAAATACGTACTTTATATACGAAAATTATTCAATTTTTAATGTCCTGAATAAAAAATGGTTTAATTACAGATTTAAATTTAAATCCAACCCATTTTTAATATGCATATATATTAATCTAAAATTTTTATATTTAAAATGCTTCAACTGAAATTAATTCAACTTCAAATCCTGACAATTTGAAATATTGTTCTACTTTCAAACTTTCACTCTGAAATTATTCAAATGAAAATTTATGCTGTTATTAGGAAAACTATTTAAAAATAGATAGGTATGTACAATTATTCTACAAAAATTTTAAAACAATTAGTTCCATACTTGGAATCGAATGGATTTATAAAGAAACAACAAAATGAGCCAACCTCGATATTATCTTGAGCAACGGACTTGAAATGTTTTAGACTCTCGGTAGTTTGAATCAAATCCGCTAAAAGATTTTCTACCAGAGGAAGAGCATCCAACGGTAAAATTTGTTTATATCCCAAGCCATCCAAATGTTTTCGAACTGTTCGATACCTAGAGGCCAAATTGCACTCCTTTTCGTCACTCATTTTATCCACAATATTCACTCGCTACCAATTAACACTAAAATACTTTATAAAAGCCTCATTTTATCTTAACATTTTTTTAAAAAATTAAGAAAAATACTCCAATATGTAAACTAATTCACATATTCAATCTAGAACTCATATCGAATGTTTTTTTGCAAATTAGGACTGAGAAAGTGAAATATTAAATATAAAATGGTCTGAAGAATAACAGATTAAATAGTATAGGGCAGATTGACGACAAAAAAACTGCTAAAATTATAATATACAAAAACAAGAATTTTGGAGTAAAATTCTGACCTAGCCTCCAAATAAGCACAGCACTGGAGTTTTAGTCACTTTTAAAGAATGAAAACCTTACAAAATTTTTCTATTCATACGGGAATCACCTTGACTGATATTTGAAGCAAAGAATATCATTGATTCAGAGAAAGTATAATATTCGTTTTCGGAGCAAAAAATGTGAAACTGTCATTTACAAAAATGAGGTTATGTCAATAAAAGTCACAATTCTGACGGTGACTGTATGAACGCTTTTAACATTTTGAGCTGTAGGTCGCTTTTTGTATATGGAAAAACACTTTGTGCAAAGAACTGAATGAAAAATATACGTAATATAATTATTTTTTTTGAAACTGATGGATAAACAAACAGAAGGCATTTGTTTTGGTATGTGACAATGTTATTTCCGTTCGCGTTCGCGCCAAATTTGATGAGCGCGCGAAATTTTAAGTTCTAGTTTAATGACGTTTCGTTTCAAGTGTTAAAAATTTCAAGTTTTCAAGTATCAACTTTTCACTGCATGGTTTCGCTGAAGTAAGTTGAACACTTTTTTTTCACCGAAATCAGAATTCGAATTTATAATGCATTCTATGGAATTCAAATGAATATTAATTTCAAGAATTTTCAAATAAATACATTCGAAGAGTAAAATCGAAGTTTTTTTTCATGCCCTTGAAATATGTTAAACTTGTACTAATTCTGCGCCATTTTGCAAAATATAAGAATTTTTTACCATCTTGTGTAGAAAATTTAAGCTTTTAAATAAACATTATGTGTCTTATGGACCTAATAACCTAGCAGAACCATATAAATAAGATATTTAATCAGAAAACTTATAAAAGTGTAGAAGGATCTTTCTAATAGTCATAAAAATTAATAAACTAAAAACTCGCCGCCGATTAATATATAATAATTAAGCTTGAAGTATGTATGTAGTGTAGAATGTAGATCAACTTGACGAAAATTAACATACAATTTGGCAACGTTGCATGAGGACGCCAGTTTGGTGGGAAACCAATTCATTAAATATTTCAAATACCAACAGGGGTACCAGCATGCTAGCACAAAAAATGAAGTCAAATTGCTTCCAACTTCCGTTCTGTTGCCAAACCCGCAAACCGTGTCGTGTCAATGAAAACTTCGATAATCATATTTAATTGAACTTATAGTTGTTTTTAGATATTTAACATATATAATTTGCAATTAGAAACGCAATGTATGCAGTAGGGCATAGCGCAAAATACAAATTCGAAATTTCAGAAAATGAAAGACACTGTGGTTCTATTCTTTTCATTTTTACCTGAAAAGCAATTATGGGTAATTTGATCTGTACCAAAAAAATGTTTCTGTGAAATTCCGCCAAAATTTCCCGAAAAACCCCCAAAAATATTTTTTTCTTAATTTTCTTCAAAATTAATGGTGGTATTAAAAAGTTGTTTGAATAAAAGTTGTAGATCTCTATTAAATACATATTTTTTGTTGCAATAATATTTTTATTGGAACAACCCTTCTCGAGAAAAGTAAAAAAAGTAAAAAAAAAAGTGTGGTTCTTTTCAAAATCAGTGGACATTTTCAATTTTACTTACTAGTTGACTCCACGAAAAATATAAATCAGCATTTACGACCCTTATAAACCTTAATTGTGTAGTTTTAGTTTTTTGTTATCCAAAAT
>JAUMHM010000071.1:6585899-6596128 GCA_032362435.1 Melikaiella ostensackeni | reverse complement strand
CACACACACACACACACACACACACACACACACACACACACACACACACACACACACACACACACACACACACAGATTAATAATTGTGGAATGGGATTACAGTCCTCTGGCGTCCTACAAACAATTTAACACCAATTTCAAAATAATCGAACTGGCCCTTTTTGAAAAAAATCGATTTTTATGTTTAATTAAGTTTAAAGAAAAAATTTGCCGAAAATATCATTATTATTTATAATCATATTTTTAAATTCCTTTCTTAGTATAATTTAAATATTAGAAATTCAGAAGTTAGAATATTATTATTGTTTTCCAATTAGTCGCTTACAAATTCAAACTTGTTAATATTGGGCCTTAGCATTCATATCCTTAGTTTAGGTTTGCAATTGAGTTAAATAAATTTTTTAATTGTTTCTAGTAAGAAATTGTAAATTTAATAGTATTTAATATACCTATCATGATATTTTAAACCTATAATGAGGATATGAATTGTAAAGCCCAATATTGACAAGTTCGACTTCATAAATGACTAATTGGCAAATAATAATCACAACATAAACTTACGAGTTGCAAAAATTTTAATGATATTAAAAAAAGGAATTTAAAAATACGATTTCAATTATCAGGGTTGGCCCTTTTCATGTCCGAAAATAATTCCTGGTCACTTCCTGGTTTTTTCTCCGGTTCAAAAAAATTTTTCCTGGTTATTGAAATTCGAAAGTTCAAACTGTTAAAGCTGACGACTTTTTCATTTGAAGTAATCAAAACTAAACCACAAACTAAAAAAGCCAAAATTGAATTCTTCTGAATTTTCAACTAACTAAATTTTCCAAATTAAAGCTTAAAAAATTTGTCATCCAAAAAGTTTTTATTTAATCGTTTAATAATAATGAACAAGTTTTAAAATGGAAACCTTCAAATTTAAATAGGCTCTATTTCAAGGGCTTCAAATCAAACATTATCTTGAAATGAAACATTCAAAATGGTAAAGTATCAATTACAGAAACTTTAATTACTACCAGCTATTATGTAATCATATAACAAATTTCAATTAAGAAAGTAAAAATTAACGACATGTTTCTGTTTATTGTTGGACTATATATATGTCGCGTAATATTAACCACCAGATTGACACAGTATTGTCCTCATGTCTCTCTGGATCTGCAATCTGCATGCATCGCTTTAAATTTTTTAAATTACAATTATAAATTGAAAACTTGAAATGCCTTTTGTCAGTCGTATATTGGATTTTCGACAATCAAAGGCTAGTCAATCGAATTGAAAAAAACCGATTCAACGTGGCGCGCGTCGAATGTCGAATTTTCGACTAACGGGCCAATCGAATCGAAAAAAACCGATTCGATGGTAAAACGTATCGAATGTAGGTTTTTTGTCATTCGATCGGTGGGTCAATCGAATACACCGATCCGAAAATGAACGCACATCGAATCGAATATGCCGTATTCGATCCGACAAAATGCACACATCTATTTAGAATAACAAACTTTTCAATTGCTTACTCTATTTCAAATTAAAAAAGCAAAAAAGAAACTCCTTCAGAATAACCCTTTAACCCACATTTTTTAAGTTTTAAATAATTTCACTTCTTACACCAGATGTTTGGCTAACCTCATAGAACTCATACAACCGTTAGTTCTGAATTTCGCCACCTCGCGCTCTATCAGTTATTTCTAAATTTCCATTTTTGAGAACTGAATAAGTTGGTCACAAAAATAATTTCGAAAAATATCTCTCGAACGTCACAAGCATTTTAACCTTATTATTCGTTTGAAATATATTATTTATTATATAAACATAATATTTATATTGTAAAAAAATGTTTATAATTTATGGAAAGGGCGTGAAAAGTCCCATCGAAACTATTGAGCAGCATTTTTTTAGTTAATAGAGTACTTAAAACTAGTATCGAAATAGATGTTATCCGCACAAAGCACAAAAACTTCACCCCCTCCTCCTCAGTAAATATTTGTCCTAACGCCAAAAAATTTTTCGCGTAACTATAAGACTGCGCTTTGTTAAAGTTCGAGCGCTACCCACCCGCAAGAAATTTGGAATCTCCCTGGAATTTTTTACAATTTTTTGAAAAATTTAATTGACACATAAATACTCTCTTTCATATTAAACTAGCTGATTTAATCCTTAAATTAACATCACTTTTTTTGTATCATACACCAATATATCATTAATTAGGTTAACTTGATATACATTTTGTATTCTGATAATGAAAAGTTGAAAACTGGGTCTTTTGTTGCGAATGCTGGGTGAGGGAGAGGGTGCAAACGATGTTTTTGAAACGAGTATGTACGTGGAAGTGAAAATAATAAAAGAAAGTATTTCTTTAAAAAAGTTTGCAAAAATTTCAGGGAGTTTCTCTCGCCGTGAGGCAAAGTTGGGTAAAATACAAGGGGCCATGCACTCTGAAGTCAGACTCCTCTGTATGATTTCACGCTGACTCCCTATGAGAGAGAGAGAGATCAAGATGCAGTGAAAAAGGAGGAAGACGGAAAGAACAGTTAAAGGGAGATGGATACGAAAGAGTAAGAAAGACAGACTTCGTGCGATTTCAGAGTGAATCGACCCTCGGCGAAGTGAAAACAAATGTTACAATTTTTTCATTTTTGAAAATAAGGTCGCTATTTTGTTAGTTTTTAATTTTTTAATATCTTTTTGCGCATTTCTACACAATGGAAAACTTCCCACCAGGATCAAAAAAAAATCTAATTATCTTCATTATTTGAGTCGAACCACGTCAAGTGGACCCCGAAATTTCCGCCAAATCATCGATTTTGGAAATAAATACTTTATTCGATGAAGGGTATGAGGTGTACATATAGAAAAATGTTCATACTATTTAATGGTTGTTTATTTATGGTATATTTGTTTAAACAATAGTGTTTTTCATAAATTTATAATGAACAATTGGAATTTTTTGCGTTCTTCACGCTCAAAATAAATGAAACTTGTGCCAAATTACGCGGGAAACGTTAACCTTCAATAATCTGTTAAAAAAAATTTTTCATTCATTCCATTATGGAGATATTGAATTTTTTGTTATCCAGTGCGCTCTCTCAACGCGCGGCGCACTTCGCCGCTGCCTGCGAGAACTCGCTGGTCGCGCGAACTGGAGCAGCGAACGCGTTCAAACTTACATGAACATGAATTGTTAGAGCTTAATATTTGTTGCAAATTCTATTGTCAGTCTGCTGTGAGTCCGAGCACGTTATATATGAATTGATTTTATGGAGATATTCATGAATTATTATTAAGACGGTTCGACCAAATGAGTGCTGCAATCCTTTAGGAATCGGAGGCCATAATTTTAAACGTCTTTGCTTATTCCTAGTCATTGCTAAGTGGAATAAGAAATTTAAAAAGTACATCTGTAAATACGTTTGTAATTCATGTCGTATGAAGATGTACAGGGATGTGTATGTTACTGAAAGTGTAGCAAATATACACTCAAGCTTACAGTAAGTGTTTTTATAATTTTTATATATTATAATCGTAGGTATGATTGAAATATCCAACCATATTTCCGATGATAAGTCTCATGCATATTATTGAATGATATTTGTTGTTTGGTGTTCATTGCAAAAGTTTACACTTTATGTATTCATTTTATTAAGAATACGATTATAATATTATGTCATTGTTTTATAATATTCTTTGAAACTAACATTTTTAATTTGCCATATGAAAGGAAATTAATTAAATTTAAATATCAGTAAACAAAATACATTAGAAAAATGGAAATGTTGGAAAAAAAAATTCTGGATTTACTTTTTTCAGTGCTGACCAAGGAGAAGAAAGCGAATCATCTGAAGTTTTTTTCTGATATTCAAGAAGATTCTGATAGTAATTCAAATTTCGAAAACAAGGAGGTCGATGTCTTCCTTAAATTAGAAAAAGTCAATAATATCTTTCGATGGGGTCGGGGGAACTGTTAAAAGGCTATTGCTAAAAGCAAGTATGCAGCGTATTGCTGGGATCATATACGTAATGCTTGAATCCTTTTTGAGTGGGTAAAAGATGCTTTCAAAACAATAGATTTTGATTTTTGCTTTCAAGTGGATTACGATGCGCATGAAAACAAAAGCGCTTGAGTAAGGCAATAGCTATCAAAAACACGCGGCAATTCCATCATTTTAAACCTGCGATTCGTAAACAGATTCAGAGTAGAATCTTTTCGAATGATAAATCTTCTTTCCATAATAGAATAACTGATTGAAAAGGACCAAGTACATGAAGCGAGTTTGCGAACATTCAAAATGTATTGAAAAAACATTGCTCAACAGTGCTCACTAATTATAGTTTTTGTATGTAATAAAAATTTGATTTACTGTGCACCTTATTCTTTAAGCTATAATATTTATTTAATATTTATTATATTTATAATATAATATTTATGATATTTAAGCCGGTAGCGAAGCGCGTCACGTGTCGAGAGAGCGCACTGGTTAACAAAAAATTCAATATCTCCGTGATGGAATGAATGAACAAACTTTTTTTTTTACAGATTATTAAAGGTTAACGTTTCCCGCGTCATTTGACATTAGTCACATTAATTTTGAGCGTGAAGAATGCAAAAAATTTCAATTGTTCGTTATAAATTTATGAAAACACTATTGTTTAAACAAATATACCACAAATAAATACCCATTAAATAGTATGAACATTTTTCTATATGTGTGCCAAATTTCATTGAATTATCTGTAGTAGTTTATTAGAAAATAATGTTACAATTATATCGTACACATAACTTTGATTGTTAATAACATTAACAAAAAAAAGGAATATCGACGAAATATTTATACCACAAAGTATACCTCATGCCTTTCAACAAATAAAGTATTTATTTCCAAAATCGATGATTTGGCAGAAATTTCGGGGCCCAGTTGACGTGGTTTGATTCATTTTAGACAAGACAAAATTTTACAACTTTAGATACGATTTTCTCAAAGTGCTGTTTCTCCGAGTTCCAACCTACAGTACAATTTAATGATTCGATTGGAACCAAAACATTTTTTTAAAAGATGGGGAATATATTTGGGAGCAGTCCCATAATTTCAACATTTTTGTTGAAATATAATATTATTTTCGTTTTCTGTAAGCTTCTCGCCCTACATTTTGTAAAGAGAGATCGCTCGTTTTTCAAATTTATAAAATACTAATGGGGATCGGTTTCCAGTTCTTCAGAGTTTAAATCAGCGACCCGTACAAGGGGTGAATATGGCTGGCATGCAAAATAAAATGCCTGGAATGGGAATGATGCCCGGACAAGCGGGAGGATCAGTGGGACACATGGGCCAATTGCAGGGAATGCAGAATAACGCGATTCTGACGCAGATTAATCAGATTGGACAAGGTAACATGCCTCAACAATTGGTTCAAATCGGTCCTGGACAAATGGCACAAATGGGAAATCAAATGGGAGGTGGACAGCAACAGCAAAACATGCAGGTTTGAATAGTTTAAAAATTAAATCGCTTCGAGTAATTTTGGATTTCAATTTTTGTTCCAACATTCTTACATTCCGAGTAGAATCAAATTCAAAATCAAGTTCCTGGACAGATGGGAGGATCGATCGGTGGTGGAATGCAAGGTGGAATGCAGCAACAAATGAATCAAATGGGCTCGGGTCAGATTGGTCCAAATCAGATACAGCAACAATTGCACAACGTTCAGAGAAAGGTTGGAAAATATAAAAGTGCATTTTTCAGTCTAAGAACAGATTTTTCTATAATTATAAAATTTCAGCCTCCAGAAATGATGAATGTTGGGTTTCACGGACCACGAAACGTTACACCGAATCAGTTTTTAAACCAGAGTCCTTCCCCTTCTGCGCCGAGTCCTGGAGGGTTGGGAGCTCCTCAAAGGTGAAACTTTATATTCTGAAAATCACAAAAAAATTAATGAGTTCAAAAATTGTAACGCAGAATTTTGATGGAATGATTTCATTTTCAGCAATCAAATGGTTCCTTCACCAGCTCTGGCTCCATCTCCAATGTCCCAACCCTCCGTTCTTTCTGGACAACGCTCTATTGGTAAAATATCAAAATAATTGATTAGATAGCATTATAACAAGTATTATACTTAAATATGAAGTTTATTTACAAATGGAGTGTTTAATGTTTTTATTAATTATTTTAGGCATGGCACCTTCTCCCAGTAGTTCTTTAAATACTCCTGCTGGTATAGGCGCAGCGCCAAGTCCAATGGAGGATCATGTTTATAAAGAAACTCTTCGACGACTGATGAAGTATATTGACCCGCTAAGAAAAATGGTTGCCAGATCGAATGGAGAAGGAAGTAAGTTTTTAGATTTTTTAGTGCTTACTTTTTTTTTACTCTTTTGAATTCTTAGTATTTAGTAAGTAATTTTACTTTTTGACTGAGAATTTCGGTTTCATTTATAATTTTAGTGTTAGTAGAAAAACTTATTAAATCATGTTAAACGTCACTTAATATCATATGAAATAATGTGAGATTGAACGAGTTCGTTTTGAAATTCTTTAAAATGGCTTCGATTCTGATGGGAAATTTTACAATCGGTAACATCTCTAATTTTATATTGTTAAATTTTAAAGACGAATTGTTGAATCGTTTCAATTTCAAAGCTTGAATTGACAATTTTAATGGTTAAGTCTATACATTTTCAATTTTTAAATTCGGAACGTTCTTCATTTCAAAATGTACAGTTTTTAATGTTTACTTCAAGCCTACCAATGATTCACTTTTTCAATGTTGAAAGAATTTAAAATTCAATATTTTCTAGGTTGAAGTCTTCAACGAATACAATTGAATTTTCGAGATTAAAAATTGAACCCTTTAAGATTTTTCAAATTTATTTCAGATTGAAAGCCTTTAATAGTTGCAAAATTTTAGGTTCGAATTCTTCAATATTTAATAACTAAAAAAACGTTTGAAGTAGAAGGACATGAATGGAAAATGTTGAATAATTTTACTTTAAAATATTCAAAATTGTTTGGCTAAATTTAAATCGTCTGAAGTTGCAAAAATACATATGAAAGCCTTTTAATACTTTAATTATTATTTAAGAACCAAAAAAATCAAATAATTTCAGATAAACATTTTTAAAAAATGAAGTTTTAAATTAGGAGTATTTGAAATTGAACAATTGGAATTTAAACGTCATTGTACAATTTTATTCACAATTGAGATCCTTCATGGTTAAATAATTTTAAATTAAAGACGCTAAAAAGATAATAATTTAAGTTTTGTACTTTATCAGTAGGTCAATTTTAAGCTTGTAGCGTATGAACTAAAATAATTTTAAATTTAATTTTTCAAAATTATAAATCAAAGGTGTTCTTAGTTTTTCGATCGGACCCTTAGTTTGTTTATAATGCTTCGCAAAAGTTTGAAATCCATAGATATAGAAAATTTCAGGATCGTCATTTCGACGGCTCCACTGCAGAGGGCTCCAAGTTCTTTTCGCTCGGTATATCGATTCAAAAGGATAGGGAATCAATGTATTGTGGAGCTGTGTACAGAGCGAAAAGAACTTAGAGCTCTCTGCAGTGGAGCCATTGATTCAATGACCCAATTAATGAAGACGCCAATTTGGTGGGAAACCAACTCATTGATAGTAAAAATTCCGTCGTCGTGATTTTTTCTCAAGTGAAGAAATTATTTTGACAATTTTATATTAATGCATCGCCGATCGACGACTACTAGATCAAACGAAAAACATTATAATGGCTGAATGTATCGCAGAAAATGAATTATTTGACTGTTAAATTCAAGTAAAAAATTAATGTACTTGAAATATCAATTGCTCGACTTCCACGTGTTTCACATACCTGGATAATACTAATATTTGCATTTCCTTATTGTGTTTTCACACGAAAATTGGATTTTACCCACCTTTTGTGTACTTTCACCTAGAAAGGTTATTTCACAATGTTTTGGAAATATTTAATGGAAAATTGTAAAATTTCTGCATAAAGTGTCAAATTACCCCAATTTTTCGTAAAAACGCAAAATAATTAAAAATCACATGACGGAAAAGTAAGGTTACGTGTTGAAATATAATCCTTACGAAGAATTAAAATTTCTAATTACTTCGTGAATTCGCCGCATTGAATGTAGGGACTAAAATTACCCACGTTCAATGTGACAAATTCACAGCCGCTGTGGTATCACGCCATTCAGAGTGGTACTGTGGTAAATTTACGAAGCCAATCCGATTTCCCAACCTAAAAATGGTATTTTCACTAGATTCAATGTGGTAGCACAAGGGTTGTCCAGAAAGTAAGAGTACTGTGGCCATTTTGGGCTGTGGGAATTTTTTTCACTAAGTTTGGCAACACTGAGTGGTAGAAGGGGTTCTCCTGAGCACAAGTAGCACAGGGGGACCTCGGTAATACGAAAACTAACCCCGCAGTGTTAGTTTGGAGATGAAACCTGGGTGGCTCATTACACTTTAGAGACAAAAAGACAGTTGTCACAGTGGCCTCACACCAATTCCCCATCCGCCCAAAAATTCAAAACTTCAATTTCGAACAAAAAAATCATGGCTTCTGTGTTTTGGGACCGAAAAGGGATCATTTTGATCGAATTTCGGCCTCAGGGGGAGACCGTCAACGCAGAAAGATACTGTCCGCTTGTCTGCTTGTCCGCATGCAGCCTTGGCCACCAAGGCACTTTTAGATTCATTCGGTTTGGATGTTTTGAACCATCCCGCTTACTCTCCTGACTTTGCGCCTTCAGACTACCACCTGTTCATCTACCTGAAGACTCACATGGGTGGACAAAATTTTTCCACCGACGAGGAGGTGAAAACAGAGCTCCTGAAGTCAGGGAGGCGGTGGCGTGAAACTTCTTCGAGGAGGGCATCAAAAAAATTGTGCCGCGGCTCACTATTTGCAGAGAACGGGAAGGCGACTACGTGGAAAAATAGTTGACATGTATACGAACATAATTCTGTAATTTTTTTTTGTAATACATTTTTTTTTTAATTAGAAAAATCGAGTACTTTTACTTTCTGGACATCCCTCGTATTACAGAAACATTTATTTGTAAAATTACAGAAACTTGCGAATTTCTTTTCTATTTTTTACAGTGTGGGTATTCGGACACTCTAACCTGAAATTTCAGCCATTATAATGTTTTTCGTTTGATCTAATAGTCGTCGATCGACAATACATTAATATAAAATTGCGAAAATGATTTCTACACTTGAAAAAAAATCACGATAACGGAATTGTCACTACTTACGCGCTAAAAAAATATTTTTCTTCGTAATTTCCTATGTCAGCAATGTTAGCCTGCCGACCACGGGGTAATGAGCGCGAATAAACTGATGTTTGCAATTTCCGTTCAATTGTCAAACCTATGATTTTGCCGTGTCCATAGCGTCCATCGTTGAAATGAAAAGTTCAACAATCTTTTTTAATTGAATTTTTAGCTCTACTTTGGGCTATAACCCCCTTGCCAGAAAGCGATCTTGAAACAGTTTCTACTCCAACACAAAGTTAACCGGGAAGTGATATGGGTGATGTGGGAAGTGGAATGTTTGCTGAAGTGAAAAAGAAGTTTCAATAAGCGCATTCTTGTTATGGCCTGCAACTAAAATTCATAATATACTTGGTGTATCCTATAAATTGGCTGCAAAAGCTAAACGAGTACAAGAAAAATTTGGATATGGATAATATCCTGAACAAAGGACGTCGCGATTACTTACTGAAGCTGATTTGTCACGCGTTAGGGAGTTTTATTATAGTGATTAAATTAGTAGATTAATGCTTGGACAGAATGAGCATGTTTCTGTAAAAGATGACACGCCTGGAAAACGAGCCTTGAAACAGAAGGGATTAGCCTTGTGTAATTTGAAAGAAGCATACGTATTATTTAACACTCGGAAGGTCGCGTGTGGATCTGAGAGATCCACCAAGTGTTTTTTTTTTTGTGTACAATGTCACCTGTTTTGTCAATAAATATATAAGGAAATCCAATCCATATCCTGTTTCACACATTATATGAGAAATTCGTTGGTATTTTTAATAAACAGGTCGATTTGTTCAAGTGGATCTCACAGATCCAAGGCGACCTTCCATGTGACTTTAGGGGCGCGACCTTCCGAGTGCAGTCATCACAGAGTGTCACCTATTAACCTTTTGTCACCTATTTTAGAAATTGTCACCTATTTCACCTATTTTCAAAATTTGTCACCTTTTCACCTTTTTTTA
>JAUMHM010000071.1:6522967-6534480 GCA_032362435.1 Melikaiella ostensackeni | reverse complement strand
CGGCCCCCCCCCCCCCCACGACAGGATATAGTTATCAATGAGTTGGCGAAAAATTTTCTATTGGTGGCGCATTTGAGCGCATTTGAAATTTTGACGAATAGCTATGATGATTTTAAAGAAAAGTTATTATTTTCGTTTATCTCGTGTACAATACGTCTTTTTTCATTGATAAATAAATAATTGCCTATGACAAAATCTTGCAATCACCACTTATGATTACTTTGTGACCAGTTTTCCGTAGTTTTGTGGCAAAAAGTGATTGTAATTGCTTGGAAGTGTGTAATATGTTTTTTCATTGATGAAAAAATAGTTTTTAAATATTTGTTTTTAACAATATTTCCTAATAAATACTTTTTTTTTGCATTCAACCCCATACTTCACCGTATTTTCAGGTCATGAAAATACAGTCACTCCAGAAAATTTACCAAACTTGGAAATCTATAATGCTTATCTTGTACAAACACTTGATCTCTTGAGTGTTGTGCGAATGCGTTTTCATTGAAAAAAAATGGAAAACAATTTTCAACTCTTGCATGAAGTCCGTAATTCATTCAGTTAACAAATTCAACAATACATAATTCTTTAATCCCCTAATTGTTTAATTATTTATTTTTCAATTACTTGATTATAACGTATTGAACTTTTTTATAAAATTATTTAAAGAACTTTTAGATACAATCAATTTATTCAATTACTTCTCTACTTATTTATTTTTTACAATAATAAATTACATTTGATATGTAATTACTTTCAACTAATCAATCACTTACTTATTTTTAATGCAAATAATGATCACAGCATATTGTATACAATTTACAGAAACACTGCGAATTACAAGTGTCTTTGAGATAAGTATGAAATTAAATGCATAATAAGTATTCATTAGGAGATATTGTTACAAACAGTTATGAGAAAAACTATTTTCCATCAATAAAAAAACATCACACATTTCAAATCAATTATAATTACTTTTTTGCCACAAAAGTACGAAAAAATGGTCAAAAAGTAATCATAAGTGGTGATAGCAAGATTTTGTTATAAACAATTATTCATTTTTCAATGAAAAAAGACGTATCATAGATGATAAATGAGTTATATACACTTATTTGGGCGAAAATTGCGAAATATGACCGTAGTTCTCCTTGAGGGTACGCTCAGGTGCCTCTATGCAGGAAGAGTGCACTATCCAAGGTCATATCTCGTGACCTATTAGGGTTAGGACACTTTTTTTGAACTTACGCTAAATCGACTCTACTTTCATTTATTCTGCACGAACTTTATCGTGGGATTCACAGGAAACGAGGCATTTTCCAAAAACACAACTCCTCCGTTTTTAGTCCAAAATGCAAAAAAAAATGGAATTTTTGAAACCCTGCAGTTCTCAAAATAATAGGACTAAAAGATTATTTTTTCGAATGTATGCAGATTTTCGTACACTCTATTTCATCCTCTGGCATCATCAACGGAAACTAAAACGGACACGATTTATTTAGACAAAACTAAGCTCCACTTTTTTACCCGTAAAAACAGGCAAAAGTGGTCAAGTCTGAGGGGTCATAACTTATGATCTATTATAGGTAGAACATTGTTCTTTTTTTTGAAATCACAGCAAATTGAGTCTACCTTCACTCACCTGCAGAACACTTTTCCGTCCTTTTGCGAATCTGTACAATTTGGAAGGAGGAAGTGATGAAGGAAATGTACAGCCAGCATGTAAGATATCCTCTCACAACTTCATCTCATCCTTGACTAAGGATTCAATTAAACCTTCTTCAAACTTATCAAACGAAACAGCTAAAGATAAGTCTGCTTCTTCGCCTATAGACTCAATTTCTTTGCATTCAAATTCTAGTAAACAATGGGAGGTTTAAATCAAATGATAAAACTAATGAAGAAAGAGTCGAATTCATTTTGGACAAAAGATAGATTACTTAAAATCTTGAATGGAGATTTTAAGCGGTCAGCTGCAATTTTTGTGCGAATGCAGACTTATAAAGGTAAAAGAATAAATTAGACAAATGAGGAAAGAGAATTATCTATAGCAATTTATTATAGGTCCCCAAAATCGTATAAAGGATTTAAGAGAATGGGATTCAGGCTACCTTTAGTTAGAACAATTCAGAGATGGTTGGGTTCGATTAGAATGAAAACCGGAATGGTCAATGCTGTCGTGAGGCAATTAGGTTCGATTGTGCAGTCCATGTCCCCCAATGAAAAAAATGCTTTTTGATATTAGATGAAATGGCTATTAATAAATACATTAGTTATGAAGAAAAATGGGATTTCGAGGAAGGTTTAGAGGACTTCGGTGAGTTCAGCAGAACAGAGCGTAAAGCAACTCATGCTATGGTCTTCATGGTACGAGGATTAACTTACAATTGGAAACTGCCAATTGCTTACTACTTATTAGCAGGGCCAATAAAAACAAAGGAATTGGAAGAAATGTGGAAGTCTGTAATTACCGAGCTAGATGTCAGAGCTTTCGTTAGTGATCAAAGTGGGCACAATCAAAAATTGTACAGAGACCGGGGTGTGAGTGTGGAAAAACCATACGTTGAGTTTTAAATCTAAATTTAAAAAAAAACAATTGCGAATTCTGGAGTTTCAAGTAATAGTTATAAAAATGTAAAAGTATACGAGTATGCACTTTTTGATTGGGTTGACCTAATGAAAACTTTTCGAAATACCCACAAATCCCACGATATTTTATTAGGAAATGATGCTCAAGAAATATCACGGAAGACACTAGAGAAGTTATACAAAGAGGATTCTAAAAATATAATCCGCGCCTGTCCAAACCTAACTTCAAGCCATTGGGAACCAGGTCCATTTGATATAATAAATGTTAAGTTATTGACTCAAATCTATAGTAATGAGATTGCAACAGCACTTTTGCCATTAGCAACTTTTTTGTCAGTAAATAGTAAGAGTAACATATTTAAAGAAGAAGCTCAAACCAGTGGAACATTCATTAAGAAAATGAATGACTTATTTGATTGTATAAATAGTCGTACAACACGTAACCCGAATCCTCTGCGTAGACCTTTGAGTGACAAAAATCCTCAGATTGAGGAAACACTACGAGATACTTTGACACGGATTTCCCAATGGCAAATAGAGGATGAGGTAGATCCGAAGACTGGTAAGAAAAAAAAGTTCCACAGTCCAACATTTAAATCCATACAGACAACAATTACGGCAGTGTTAGAATTGTGGAAAGATTTGAAAAGTGAGGGTGTTGGTTATTTAATGACATCCCGCTTACAACAAGATCCCATTGAGAAATTTATTTTCAGTAATAAGGCAACGTGCCGGTCATGAAAATAATCCAACAGCAACTCAATTTCGACAGAATCTACAAAACATCGTAATGAATCGCCTTCTTCATCCTCCTGGATCAGGCGATTGCGAGATAAACGACGACAAACAGGTTGTTCTTGATGGTAATTTCATAAATCCAGGAGAAAGGGGAAATAAAGGTGATTCAAGTGAAAACGAAGTACAGCTAGAAACTTACGTTGTGACAACCACAGACGATACTAAAAAAGATGACGGAAATAGTAATGCAGATGTCAATGAAAATAAAAGGACGGACTTTTCTTACTTCGGAAGTTGCTGGATTCCAGAGTTTCGCGTGACGCTCCTATAGAAGAAATAAGAGGCAAAACACATCATGAAAATGCAGAAGATGCCGAAAATAAGCGACGTTCAAAAAAATTCATTCATGCTGTTACCGTTCTTCCATCGGATATTCACTGAACGAGCTATTAAAAAAAACTTTTTTGGTTAAAAACAGCAACAAATATGTTTTTTTGATGAGGTATAACTCTTGACCAATGAAGGCTGGAAGGCTGTTTTTTCAAATTTGCACATAATTTCCTACATGAAAGTTTTTCCTCTGGCATCATTAACATATAGCTTTACCTACAAACGGAGTATTTTGAAAAAAACTGAACACGAGTAGTTTGCTCTGAAGAATACGTCAAAAGTGGTCAAGTTTGCGAGGCCGTAACTTATGACCTATTGGGATTAGGTCATTGTTTTTTCAGAATTACTCGAAATTGCGTATACTTACATTGAAATCTAGAATATTTTTTCGTAAGATTGACAGGTTCTGAAGTTCTTCGGAGACATGACTCTACGCCTACAACTGAAAGAAGGTTCTTCTTTTTTGTTTAACTTTCTCAGAATTTTCTCATGTTTAAAGAAAGCAGTCTACGAAAACAAGATTTTTGGAAAACTATTCAAGAATCTTTTTGGGATGCGTCATACTCATGCGTGAAAAATTTAAAATTTCCATCAGAACCCCTCAATGAATGCTATAGCAAAAAATGCGCTCAACATACCCAATACGGTGAAAAATTACCAAATGCCTGGACAAATACAAATACAATATAACGAAAGTTTTTTAGACTGGAAGTTATTGTTTTTAGCGGTAATGTTGATACACTTCAATTGGCCTTTCTATATGCGGAGTGCTTCACACCTTCTTTGCCACTCTGTAATCGTAAATTTTGGATTATAAAATGAACGAGAGGATTGTTAATAAATTTTCTTTTCATATAAATCCCTGTAAAAAATTCAGAACTTTGCAGGTTTTTCCCCTTACATTAACAATGAAAGAATTTTAAGTGTCCTCACTGTTGGAGAATATTCTTCTCTCTACGTGTAGGTTGATAAATATTAATTTTGTCGAATAAATACGTCCAAATTATTCAAATATTATTAAAATTTGAGACCCTCAAGTATATTGTATAACATATTTTACTGGAAAAGTGAGAGAAAAAAAAGTATTTCTTGTTAATTAATCCGTAAATTAATATTATAGCATTTCGTTATTGTTTTACTTTTAATATTTCCAAATGTTGTGTTGAAATCGCAATTTTTATTTTTTCACAGTGTTTCAATGAAAAATTTTCTGCACTTGAGCTATCAAATTCAATAACTCGCCCGACACTCGAAAATGCTAAAAGCGTTGTTCCCCGGGTCTCAAGAAATGGGAAAGTTCAAATTCTTAAAATCAGTTTTTCAAATGAAGGTTTCTGTACAATAACAAGGCAGATTCTATTTACAATTCTTATGTCCAAAAATTAGTTCTAAGAATAAAAATTTAAAACAGAAATTTTTTTTTTACTGATATTCAAGAAGTGATTAAAACATAAATCGTCATAACTCGTACAAATATCATTGAAACTGTTTGAAATTAAGTACACATATAAAGTATACTCGGCGAATGTCTGCGAAATAATAAGAAGTTGAAAATGACTTTTTGTTTGATAATAGCCAATTGAAAATCAAGGCCGATCGGTAACTCCATTTTTCTACTTTCGGAGACAAAAAGTATGGAGACAATTTCAAATTTGAAACAACTTCCAGCGAGAAAGTTGTTCTCTATAGTTCAAAGAAAATTTCGGGAATATTTTAGATAGATTCATTAAAAATTGATTGAAATATATACTTTGTAAAAAAAGTACGAGAGTTGGGTGAGTTTATGATCCGAGAGCTCAACTGTATCTGCAATAATGATAAAATGTTTTTTATTTATAATTTTTTTTAAAGTTGTACCTATATTATTCAGATTATTTTCTCGAGTGCAGAAAGATAAGTATGAGAGTAGAAAATGTATAAGGACAAAAGCAAATAATGTAAAAAATGACCATACATTTTATCATAATTCTAAGAAAATAATTATTGCTCAAAGCGAGAATTCTACGAAGATTGTATGCGAAGAACATGATTTGTACATTTTTATTTGTGTATTTATTAATAAGTTTACGTGTTTGTTATTGTTACATTTTAAAAGCAAGTAATATTCAATAAATGCTCACTTATTGTACAAATAATTACTATTCCAATCCATCATTTTTAGAAAAGAATTATTCGTCTGGACGAACCAAAAAATTTAAAATGAGGTTGTTCAAAAAATAAATCTTTTGTTTTTCAATTTTAACTTAAAATATTAAAATACAAAGTTTCAAATGAAAAAGATATCGGTGGATATTTGCATTCATGAAAATATTGAAAGAAAGTAAATAGCCAGAATATAGTTCGGAAAGACCAGTCCAGGTATAAGGGTTCCAAATTTTTTGCAGTTCGACTCATGTACATGGTACACTCTCTTCACCTATCCTACACTGTTAAGCATACTTTCCATCGGTGAAGCACTAGTTCCTGGCACTGACGCCACGCGTAGTTGGTTCCCAAACTAAACCTTACTATGCCTTCCCCTGTCGTCTCACTCCCTTAGCAGGCATCAAGCTTCCCTCTGCATTGTCCTATCTATACCGATCTTCCCTCTACGATTAGGCGACCGTGTCTCTGACACACTATCCAACTTTTTCACACAGCGTTGCCGGTTGTTATATCCCAGTCGCTGCAGTAGAATATCATTCCGTAGTAATCCAGCGCTGATTTGTTGAAAGCAGGTTTGTATGCTGCCGTTGAGTGGTGGAAGCCACTGCCGTAGAACTCTAGGTTGAATTTGAAATGAGAACACAATTGTTTATGCTCTCAACTTGACAAGATTCATTTATTATTGTTCTTGTTTAACTTTCAAGTTTATAATTTGAAGTGTTAATTAATGCACGCAACTGCATTAATTCACCATGAAACACGCCGCGTTACAAGTTTGTATTAATTTTGAGTCTTTAATTAAATTCGAATCACAAAATTGTCTAAGTTCGAAATACAAGACTGAAAGTCGCAGGTTAAAAGTAGTTTTCAACGGGTTTCGAGATGAGAAATCTGACGTTTTTCTGCTGTGCGCGCCTTTTCATAAACTACTTTTTGAGCGGAGTAATTTCCCTACACTAGTCCCTCAGCGAATCAAATCCCTGTCGTCATGGAATTTTATGGCTATTCTACCAATGGAAACTAGGTCGTATGGCTCCACCTGCCAGATATAAGTCCCAAAATAAGTCATTCGATTATTGACATTTTTAAACATGGAAAAGTCAAAATAAGTCCTCAGACCACTTTACATCCGGTCTGATCGACGCCAAAACCAATTGATGATACTAAAATTAGTCCTATGACTCATGTTTTGAATAAACAATTTACTGTAGAGATTCAATTTCCTTTGTACTGCATAGAAATTTCAGCTAACATAACCTTACTTCAGGATAGAGAGAGAGAGAGTATTGCATCATGTGTCGCAACCTTGCGTAATACGCTGTTTGCATTTTTAATAAATATATTCATATAATTTATGTCTTGTAACATTAAGTTTCCGATACTTGAAACTTGTTTCTGTATTTTTGCATCCGAAAAGCCATTTAAAAGTTTGAATTTGAAATTGTGATTATTTATAATAACACTGAATTTTGAATTTACAGCCTCTTACCGCGCTCTCCAGAGATCGCTGGTAAACATTTTTAATTTGTAAGCGGGCCACACCGTCATACCGGTCCATTTCTATATGTCGATGGCTTCGTCCCATGCAGTTGGTATCAATTTTTGTCTCTCAGCGTGCAGACATCTTGGACATCCCCCACCCAACCTGAAATACCTAATCAAAATTTGAATTTGAGAGTACCTTTTCATTGGGATGAAATTCGTTATGGGAATGGCGATTTGTCAAGCTCGGCGCAGAGGGCGGCACCGAGAGTGGAGACATGCCTTGTGCATCGGCACAAGGTACTATCCGCAGTTTCCTTAGTTTTTTGTCATTCGGAAAGCGACGTGCTCCTTTATTTTTACACCCAAATGTCACACACCTACCTTGAATTTCAAAAATCGTGCTGTAAACTGAAAACACTTTGACTGCGGTATCAGGGACTATTATAATGCGAATAGCAGACGACACCGTTGTTATAACCACCGTCTGGTGTGTCTGCATGCTCACTAGCGCTCCTAGCGGCCGCAAGTGTCTGTCGCCGTCTCCATACAGAACCTTACTTGGAAATATGACAAAACTGAGTCGGAACTTCTACTGTCAGAGAGATTATTAAATTCATTTGGATTTTAGATTATAAAGAGAATTAATTTACTTAAGGCTGTATCGGCCTTACGGAACACAATCTCATTACAATACTTGCGCTTTGCGCTCGAATTTTTAAATGTATTTATATAATTCTCTAATAAATTATATAATCACAAAAATTTGAATTTTCGATTTATCAATAGCATTTTCGATGTTTGAAAGAAAAGCCCTGAGTTATATCAAGAAAGGGTTGAAAACGATTTTGCAGGTCTTCTTAAAAGTAATTTTTTGTGTTTTGGACTTTTTTTCGTATGTTGCATATTTTGGCCGGAAAATTGAATTTTTGATTTTTTAAGAAGCGTTATCGCGATTAAAACAAAAACTATACGTCTTATAAAAAAATGGTCTGACGTTAATTTGTAGATCTTCTTGTAGATTATTATTATTATTATATTATTATTCTTATTATATTATTCATTCTAGATGAATAATTTTACTTCTAAGCCTTTTTTTCATATCTTGTGTAGTTTTGCTGGAAAATGGAGTTTTTTAAAACTTTTTTCCCAATTTAAGCAAAAATTACGCGTTTTTAAAAAAATAGTCTGAAGCAAATTTGTAGACCTTTTTGAGGTAAACAATTCTGCTTTTTTAACATTTTTATTATCTCGCATAGTTTGGCCAGTAAATTGAATTAAAAATTTTTTTAAAAGCATTTTGAATGGATGAAATCAAAACCGTTGGTCAAAAATGTCTGGTTAACATACTCGTCCTTCTTTTTTAGTTCTTAAAAAAGTTTGCCAAAGCGCAATCCAATACGATAATTCTTTCGAAAGTTATCATGCCTATAGATTATAGACTACAAACAGTCAGACAGACACCTTCGTAAAAATAATTTTTTCTGACTTAGGGAGTCTCAAAACGTGGAGTTTTGATGAAAATCGATGAAGTCGAATTTGACATAAAACTAATACCTTCTCATTAGGATGAGAATGGACAAATTTAGAGCATTTTCAAAACTCAAAACAATTTTTTTTAAGATTTTCAAAAATTATTGTCATTGATTCTGACATATGACAAAAAGGCTTACAAATTATTTTTATGACATTTTTAAATTCGATAGTAATTTTAAAAAGTTATGATTTCAATGTTTTCAAAATTTCGAAGAAATAGCAAAAACTATTTTTCTAACAGATTAAGAAATTTCAGTCGACATTTTTATTAGATATCAAATACATCTGTAAATTATCTTCTCGGTCGTTCACGCTTAAATGCTTCTGTCTCCCCATCTAAGCGGCTCTTGACGGCCTATAGGAAAACGAGCGCGTGACCGCGTACACGCGTAGTAGGTCCGCTTAATCTTGGCGCAAAGCCGTGCGCAATGAGAATTTGTCGGCGGGCACATTTTTTAAAGATTGGATTATATTTGGAAAATTTGTTTTTGTGGATTCAGAGAGCCCTAAATGATCCCTTGAATATGGTATAGTCAGATTTACGACGATTGCATAATTTGTATTAAGGGTAATTTTTGAGTGGTAGGGGTTGATTTCGGAAGATTTGTTTTTGTGGTTCTGGAGAGCCCTAAATGAGCTCTTGGCTTAAACTCATGTCAGGATACCATCGGATACCTGACGGCCTGGCTAACCCCTTTCTATTGTATTGCGCTCCTCCTTCCATAAACGCGAGCTCGAATCTCGACGAGGCGTTGTGGTGCTCAACCGGTGGCTAGTCCGCTAGTGTATACTTTGCGATGATACCTTTAAAATTGCAAAGGGGTAGGGGGGCATGGCTTGTGTCCGTACTTATAGACACTACCTAAAGGTGTCTATACGTCAGGACCCAAGCCACGCCCCCTGCCCCTTCCCATCTCCCCTTCCCCTTGACAGGTCCGTACGTTTAGACTCTGCTTTGGTATAAATGTGCATAAACGTACGGCCTGTCCGTATGTGTAACCCGGCCGTATAGCTGGAGTAAACGTACGGACTGTCCGGACTTATAGATACTACCTTAATTTAAAGAAACCAACGCAACATAATACAGTAGCTTCCGGTTGAGCATCGCATCGCCCCGCTGTGCATCGAGCTTGAGCTCGAGCGCCTAACAATAGAGTGAAGCTCGAGTTTGTTCGAGGCGGAGCACATAACAATAGAAAAGGTTAGCCAGGCCGGCAGGTATCTGATGGTACCCTGACATGAGTTTCAGCCGAGCCCTTAAATGTGGTTTAGTCAGATTTAGGACGTTTGCATAATTTATATTAAGGGTAGTTTTTTAGTGGTAAGGGTTAGTTTTTGAAGATTTATTCGTGTGGTTTTTGGGAACCCTAAATGAGCCTTTAAATATGGTATAGTCAGATTTACGACATTTGCATAATTTGTATTAAGGGTAGGTTTTGGGTAATACGGGGATTTTGAGAAATTTGTTTTTGTGGGCTTCGAGGGCCTCAAATGAACCCTTAATCAATTCAATTGATATTCATGTGTGGTTACGTCGGCCTAATAGGTGGGTAAATGTGGAAGTACCACCATGCCCAAACAACGTATGCCCTATGCCAAAATACACAGGAATTCAGGGCTTATTTAGGGCTCTTTCGTGGCCCCAAAAACAACTTATCAAAAACAACCCCTTTCACTGAAAAACTACCCTAAAAAATAAATATGCGTTAAACATAAAAGTGAGTGCATCATAATTAAGGACTATTTTTAGGCTCTCCAACACCCTCAATATTAATTTTAAAAAACCGTCCCTTAACATCGAAAAACTACCCCGAAACTAAAAGTACTGCTCAAGTACATACAAGAAAAAGTGTAACAAGAGTTTCGAATATTTTCTAGTTGTCCGAAAACATCAAACACATCCATAAACCACCCCTAACACTCAGAAACCACCCCGTAAAAGGATTTTACACTAAATTGAAAGTTACTACCTTGCCCAAACATAAGCCTGAAGTTCCCAACATTTACAAAACACGAAAAAAACCAAAAATAAAATTTTTGAAAAGTCAAAATTTTTTCACTTATTACAGCAGAATTTCATGCCAAAAGTACCCCAAAAAAGTTTCATCCCTTTAGGACGTATGGAACTCTCTTTGAATCCAACCCTAATGTTTTAAAAAATCAGTAAAAATACACTAATTAGAAAAGTCAAATTTTATGCCAAAAGTACCTGAAAAAAGTTTCATCCCTCTAGCACATGTGGAACCCTCCCTCAATCCACCCCTAAAGTTTCAAAATTTTTGTAAAAATACACTAATTTGAAAAGTCAAATTTTTTTCAATGATTATGGCAGCATATCATGCCAAAGGTACCCCAAAAAAGTTTCGTCTCTCTAGCACATGTGGAACCCTCCCTTCATCTACGCCTAAAGTTTTAAAAATTCAGTTAAAATACACTAACTCGAAAAGTCAAAATTTGTTTACTGATTATGGCAGAATTTCATGCCAAAAGTACCTCAAAAAAATTTCATCCCTCTAGCGCATGTGGAACCCTCCCTCAATCCACCCCTAAAGTTTCAAAAATTTAGTAAAAATTCGTAAGGAATGTTGATGTTCGTTATTGGCTTTAGGGTCAGGTGAAATTGAATACAAATTAAATTGTTT
>JAUMHM010000071.1:6480851-6493240 GCA_032362435.1 Melikaiella ostensackeni | reverse complement strand
ATAAATATATAAATATAAAAATATAAAAAAATATAAAATTTCATTTCTGAAAAATATATATCCTTTCTATATATTTTAAAAATTAAATGAAGTTAAAAGGCAGAATATCTCAGAATATGTATCCTCACATTGTGATAAAATGCTTATCAAAAAGTAGGTTAGAGTTTCCAGTTTTTAACCTTGAAAGAACGCAATGAGGGGTTCAAGTAATTAAGGGAGATTAACTAAAATAAATATCGCTGAAATTGAAAATTAAATGTCAGAATATCTTAAAACATATATCTTTCAAAGGGCATGATGGGATCCTTGAAGACTTCAGAGATAATAATTTAAATATATTTTTGGATTTTCAATAAATATTTATTTTAGCTGATCTCTCTTAATTCATGAAAGTACTCATTAGGTCCTCTCAAGGTTATAAACTAGAAACTCTAAGCTTTCTTTCAATATGCATTTCATCCTGATCAGACGATACATGTTCTGAATATTCTGTCTTCTTATTTTTAACTTAAAATACTGCAGAAAAGACATATATTTTTGAGAAAGTGTTAATAAGTGTTCCTTTCACAAGCGTATTTTCGAAAATGGTTGTTTTTTTTGGATGCTACTTTTACGATTCAATAGAGCTAGGTAATACAGTTTTCATTGATTTTTTCTATTAATTCATTCTCAAAATTCCTGTTATTTTGTCTATTTAATACATTTTAAAATATTGATATATACTAGAATTACTTGACAGACTTCGACTTCACGAAATATGCTGAATGTACTGATAACTTTTCACTTGGCACAATTTTTTGCGTCGTAGATGCTTTTGGTGTGATTAACACATTAATTTCTATCATGGCTATTTCAGGTGTCTAATGCTCTAAAATTCATACATTTCCAATAAACTCAATCTTAGCCTTTCCAAAAGTGATAGGGTATCACACGATGCGAGACAGTCAGATCTTATTTCAAAACTGAAAACGGAATAGCTTCAGCAAATGAAGATTCACTTTTCATGGGTTTCTATGAAAATGTGATGGGAAATTCAAAAAGAAAAATTAAAAATTCTCGTATTAAAAAAAGAGCGTAACCAACTTTTTTCATTTTAGACTTAAAATAATTGGGAGACATCCCTAATTCAGAAAAAGACCAAGACAGAATCTTGGTGGATACATTCATCATGTTAGAACCATCCTGGAAAAAAACACTGGCCTTTTTGAGAAAAATGAATTGAATAATTTTCAGATAACCCTCTTTTTTTCAATTGAGACTTTTTTTGATTTACGGACGGATTTAGAAAGAGAACGACCAGATCTATGCAAATCGAAAAAAAAATTAAAATATCTATATTGGTTTTAATACTGGAAGACTTTTTAACAAAATTTTGTTTAATGCCTGATTATAAAATAACGGATCTCAGGTATTAACAAAATTCAACGCACCTAACTAAAAAAGCAAGATTGAATCAGACCAAAGCGCGTGTCGCTTTGTCTGTCTAAGATTTATGTTTCTGCGATAACATAAGTGTACGTTTCAGTATGTGAATGTTTCTATATGTGGAAAAAGATGAGTGTATTATTTCAAGAACTGTTTGAAAGCATTCAATTGAGATTCCGTTTGAAAATCATAGTTTAAGATTTATGTTCTCTAAGACACTGGCAAACATCTCTCTCTCAAAAAAAGAAACAGTCTCGTCATTATTCTAAACAGTTTCACAAATGTGTGGAGGTGGAATAGTTTCAGATGAAAAATGAGATCACGAATAGAGTAAATATACTCGGATGGAAAATTATAATATTCATTAGTTGAAGAATTTTCCATTGATCAGTTCTCTTTCGTAGAAAGAAATGAAGATCTTGATTGTTTCTCTGCTCTTCACGATGCTGGTTTTCCTGAATTCCATTAGTAAATATAATTTTCCATTTTTAGTTTAACATTTTTTTCCTGATTATGTTTTTTTTCTCCATTTTAAGACTTTCTCAATTTAATTATTGCAATTTTTTATGGAGTTAATGCGGAAATGATGTAATTTTACAAGTATCGATTTTGTATATTTAGTATCCATGTGAAAGTTCTTCCGGGAGATGAGCAGAAATCCCCCGGGAATTTTCTCTCAGGAACCCAACGGGAATTTCTCGAAAGTCGAGCAGGAATCTTTCGGGAGTCGAGTGAATTCCTCTCGGAAAAAAAGTCAAAATTTTGGAACATCTAATCCGTGCGCCAGGTGTATAAATCACATATTTCGAAAGTTTCCTGAAAAATATGTGATTTATACATTTGGCGTATGAGCTGGATATCGCGTTCTTGAGAAACCGACATTTAATCCGTATATCAGGTATTTAAAATATATCTTTTCCGAGGAAATTTGGTTTTACGAGTACATCAGGGTTCCTGTAGTCGGCTCTTTAGGAACACGACATCCATGCCTTGCAAAAGTTGTATGTAATACATCCTCTCTCGGCAAATTCGGTTTCAGAGGTACCTTAGGGTACCTTTGGTTGATTCCTTGAAGACACGGCGTCCAGTCCGTGCACCAGATGACAAAAGATAAGCTGCATCATTCATTCACTTAGTTGTAAACCGTCAATCTTCATCCGTAAAAATAATTGTGTTGATTTTCTTCTTGTAACAACCTTGTCTGATAGCTATTCATCTCTAACAACAACTTTCTCAACTATAACAATACTCGTCCCATTCGTGAAATATACTTTATTTGTAACAAGTCGCGCCTGATCAGTAGCAGAGTCTCTTGAAAAAACAATTCCAATAAGCAAATTTCAGAATAATGATTTTTCCCTGAAGAAGATGAACAAAAATTATTTTAGAAATAGCTGGTATAAACAGAAGAATTGCCCTTCGGGAACAATCCTTTATTTTTATAAGACTCACTAGCTGAGAAGCTACTACCCATCTTAATTTTTTGTAAGCGATAAAACAGTTATTTTCAAAGTTAAAACGTGTGCGCTTGCAAACGTAACACACTGTTTCGCTCAAAGCAGATGCCATTACAGTATTAACTTTTTTTAAAAAATATGGTGCGGATCTAACGGATGAAACAAGTGTAGATTGCAGTTGCGTTTACGAGTAAAACTGCTGTAGTTAAAGAAAAACAGTTCATAGTTACGGATAAAATGATGCTTAAGATTGTATAGTCGAACTGAAGCTTTTCATGGATAAAACAGTCTTTGTGGCAGATAAAGTGAAGGTATTTACCAAAAAATCGCAAAATTTTCCAGCTTTTGCTGAAAGACTATCGCAGTGGCATAGTTATGGTCAAGGTAGAAACAATTGTTCTCACATATTATATAGATATCACCAATGAACATAGCTTACTCATAATGTTTGGTATAAGACTATTTGTTTTACAAACGGAACGAATAGTCTTACATGTGACATCGATATTACGGATAAAACAATTGTCCTTTAAGATTAGAAGAGACGTATTGTCTCAAAAAATTGTGAATTAACTAGAAGCAGTTGCATTTGTAATAAAATTCGGATAAAATAAGAACAGATAATTCTCGTGCATAAGTAGAATATTTTGCTGACAACGCTCTGGCACATGAGATGCCGGAGTTTCTGTTCCGAAACTAGGCTAAGACGGATTTTTTGTCTTTTTTTCCAAAAACATCGAGAAGCAGGGCAAAGAAACTGAGATCTATGAGTTTACTCTAACAATTTGAAACAAAAAAATAACATTAATGTTCATCCACTTATATTTTTTCTTTCAGAACTATGTTCACAAAACGAAACTGGCGGATCGTCTCCTGAGGCCCTTCGTATAACTACTCTTCCGGTTCCTGCTGGTATACACTACATAACAATGGATAATGACCACATTTATATAAACTTCCGGACTAGGTTTCATCAGGTAGCAATATTACCTAGTAATGGTTTCGCTTATGGGATAGTAGATGACGAACGTCATCTTCTACCAATGTTTTTTGTACTCCAAGCAGTTAAATTCGACACACGTCACGATAATATTATGCATGATTTGTTAGATGAAGAAATGCGTATCCTTCGAATCAGTTTTGGCGATGTACTCCCAGAATGATGACAATATTTGTTAATCCACGCATAAATCTTGTTGTACGTAAAATGAAATTAAAATGAAATAAGTTTTCTGCAAATTGTTGATTTTTTCAGCGCTCCTTTCATGTAAAAATAGAGCTAGGTAATATCACACCGATTATGAAAGTTGAGATAATCAGTATCTCAGAGTTACTCGGAGCTTGTGAATTAGAGCATTAAAACTCTGTGCCTCCTTTTAATAAAAAGTCCAGAAAAAAGTCTCTTTATATCGTTTCCAATTTCAAATTTGTATTCAACATTTCTTAATGTACGTGTGCAAAATAATTTGATCCGATTTTAAGCGATTGAATTTTTCCTAATCGATCGGCTGTCCGTCGAATACCAAATATTCGATATTGAACTTCCATATATCAGATTGAATTTTCAAATCCGATCCGACTGAAATCAAACTTTTCCATATCAATCGAAGGCATTCTACATCGATGCATGCAGCTCACGTATTTCGCCATTAGTTGTATAATTGAATATGAATTTATATCCATAGGTTTTCTGTACAAATTACAATTTATTTGTTGACTGGCACTCCTTTGAGAAGTGACATCTGGGAAGTTTATCGCTCTATTTCCTTCTTGCTCTCGTGTGAATTCGAAGCCAAAATCGTTAGAATCAAAAACTTGCAGAACATCTTCTAGTTTATTTTCCGGTGGCGCCATTAAAATATCATCTACATATCTGAAGTAGAACGGTACCTGAAATCCTATTTTTGGTAAAATGTCCTTTTCTAAATCATTCATGACCACGTCTGCTAAAATAGGCGATTTTCAAGTTTTTGAAAATGTTTCTAAACTGAAGTGTTACAGTGGTGCAGCCTCGGGTTCAGCAGTACAATTGGAGGAAAAAGGATAATTTTGTTTTGAAGAAGAGAGATGTCAAATAGAAGAATGGAAATGTCTTTTCTTTTCGAAAGACCACCGTCATCAACAAAAATTAAAACAAATGCATTAGTTCCGTAGACATCCACAAATTTTATAACGAATAAATTTTAAAGCGTTTCAAACTGCAAATGAGAAATTAAAGACTTTCGGAATAAAAAATATTAAAAATTGTACGAAACATCCAAAACAAAAATTCAAATTGAACTTTGAACGTCAAAACACTGGAAATTGTTTAACTATCAAAACTTTGAATTATAAATTAACTCATTTATAAATAACTTTAAGGGCTTCAAATTGTAAATTGTACAAATTTATAAATTTTTATTTGGTTGAAAAACGTGCAACTCATAGAGTATCAATTTAATTTATGAATTTCTTAGCATAATTGATTTAAAATTATTCAACTATGGAGAATTTAAAATTAAAGTTGTACAATAACGTTTACATTCACTTTTCCACATTTTCATCAGAGCAGGTATAAAATTTGTGTAAAATTTGACCCCCTCACCGCTTTTGTCAAATGTCCGCGTTCTGAGACCCTCTGAACCCGAAAAAACAAGTTTTTACAAATGTGTCTGTCTATTTGTTTGTATAAATGCATGCATACATGTATGTATATGTGTATGAATACGATGAATTTTGAAAGAATTAATTTATTGGAAATTTTTTCCGATATAAATTCATATTTAATAATACAACTTATGGCGAAATCCGTGAGCTGCATGCATCAGTGTAGAACGCCTTTGATCGATATGAAAGAGTACAATTTTAGTCGGATCAAATTTGAAAATTCAATCTGATGTAGGGAAGTTCAATTCTTGAATATTTGGTATTCAAGAGACAGCCGATCGATTAGGAAAAATACAATCCTATTTAGCGCGCGTTAAATTTCGTTTTTCCGACATGTGTCACCCAGACGACCAAATCCAATTTTTTCAATTCGATCGGCCGGACGCTGAATGGCGGAAAACCGACATTTGACGCGTGCCAGACGAGATCGTATTTTTTCGAATCAATAGCGCGCGCGTCGATCGTCGAAAAATGTAACATTGGATGCACTTCAAAATCGCTTAAATTCGGATCGAATTATTTTGAACACGTACATTAAGGAATGTTAAACACAAATTTGAAATTGAAAATTATATCAAAAGACTTTGTTGTGATGTTTCTTATTAAAAGGAGGCACAGAGTCTTAATGCTCTAATTTACAAGCTCCTAATAATTTTGAGATACTGAATATTTCTATTCTTATAGTCGGTCTAATCGTCATAATCATAATGTTTGATTTTGACATAACTCAAACAACTGCTCTCGCTATTTATAACCGAAAGTTGGTGCATAAGCAAAAATGTCAATGTCACCACTTCTTGAAACGTGTCCACGAGAAATAAAGTTTTTTTGCTTAAAAAACCATCAACTTGCGAGAAAATTCTTTCATTTTAATTTTATTTTACGCACAACAAGACTTATGTGTGGATTAACAAATATTTTCATCATTCTGGGAGTACTTCGCGAAAGCTGATTCCAAGGATACGAATTTCATCGAACAAATCATGTATTATAATATTGTGACGTGTATCGAATTTAACAGCTTGGCGTTCAAAAAACATTGGAAGAAGATGACGTTCGTCATCTACTATCCCATGAATGACACCAATACTAGGCAATATTGCTACCTGATGAATTCTGGTTTGAAAGTTTATATAAATAGGGTCGTTATCCATAGCTATGTAGTGAATACCAGCAGGAACCGAAAGAGTAGTTATACGAAGGGCCTCAGGAACCGAACCGCCCCTTTCGTTTCGTGAACTTGATTCTGAAAAAATATTAAATGGATGAACATTATTTTTATTCAGTTGTTTCGAGTTTTTATAGTGAACTCATAAATCTTAGGTCCTTTCCGTCTCAGCCTAGTTTCGAAACAGGAACTCCGGCATTTCATGTGCCGGAGCGTTATCAGCAAAATATTCTACTTATGTACAAGAATTATTTTTTCCTATTTTATCTGAAAATTTATTACAAATGCAACAGCTTCTAGTTAATCCGCAATTTTTTATAACCAACACATGTTTCCCAATCTTTAAGAACAATTGTTTTATCCGTAATATTGACGTAACCAGTGAGACTGTTTGTTCCGTCTGTAGAATAATAGTCTTATACCAAACATTGTGAGTGAGCCATGTTCATAGGTGATATCTATATAATATTTGAGAACGATTGTTCCTACCTTAAACACAACTATGCCAACTGCGATAGTCTTTCAGCAAAATCTTAAAAATTGTTTGATTTTTTGGTAAATACCTCCACTTTTTTTGTCACAAAATTGTTTCATCATTTTTAAAGGCTATAAAAGGATTATATACTACATAAAGACTATAGAATCTTGAGCGACCTTTTATCCGTAAGTATAAACTGTTTTTCTTTAACTACAGAAGTTTTATTTGCAAACACAACTGTACTATACACTCGTTTTATCCGTAAGATCTGCTTCAGATTTTGAAAAAATGTTTATACTGTAATAGCATCTACTTTGAGCGAAACAATGTGCTACGTTTGCAAGCGCACACGTTTTTACTTTAAAATATGTGTTTTATCTCTTACCGAAAAATAGTGATGGGCATTAGCTTCTGACCTAGTGAATCTCCTGAATGAAGAATTGTTCCCGAAGGACAATTCTGCTATTTATACCAGCTATTTCTATAATGATTTTTGTTAATCTTCTTCAGAGAAAAATCATTATTTTGAAATTTGCTTATTGGAATTTTTTCTTAGAGACTCTGCTACAGATTGGGTGCAACTTGTTACAGATGAAGTATATTTTACGAATGGGACAAGTATTTTTATAGTTGAGAAAGTTGTTGTTAGAGATGAATAGCTATCAGACAATGTTGTTAAAAAAAAAGAATCAACACAATTGTTCTTGCCGATAGAGATTGACGGTTTACTACTGAGCGAATGATGTAACTTATGTTTTGACATCTTTTGTAAGGCTTGGATGTCGTGTTCTCAAGGAACCGACTACAGGAACCCGAAAGTACTCGTAAAACCAAATTTCCCCAGAGAAGATTATATTTTATACACCTGATATACGGATTGAATTTCAGTTACTCGAAAACACGATATTCAGCCCATACGTCTAGTGTATGAATTACAGATTCTTTGGGAAAGTTTGCAAGTTTTTGTTTTACACACCTCGTACACGGATTAGATGTTCGGAGAGTTTAGCTTTTGTTTCCCGAGAGGCATTCACTCGACTCTCGAGAGATTTCTGCTAGACTCCCGAGAGACTTCTGCTAGACTCCCGAGTAATTCCCGTTCAGTTCCTGAGACAAAAATTCCGAAAGATTTTCGCTCACCTCCCGGAAGAACTTACATGGGTACTGAATATGCAAAATCGATACTTGTGAAATTACATTATTTCCGCATTAACTCCATAAAAAATTGCAATAATTAAATTGAGAGTCTCAAAATTGAGAAATTTTGAATTTGAAAAAAAAAGTAAAAGGAAACGTGAACTAAAATTGAAAAATCATAATTACTAATGGAATTCAGGAAAACCAGCATCGTAAAGAGCAGAGCAGCAGTGATGATCTTTATTTCTTTCTAAGAAAGAAAACTGATCAACGAAGAATTTCTTAACTAAAGAATATTACAGTTTCACATTCAAGCATGTATACTCTGGTCATTATCTAATTCCGCACATTTGTGAAACTGTTTAGAGTGATGACGAGACTGTTTCTTCTTTTGAGAGGAAGATATTTGTCAGTGTTTTGGAGAACATGAATCTCAAACTATGATTGTCAATCAACATCTCAATTGAATAGTTGCAAACAGTCCTTGAAATAATACACTTATCTTTTCTCCCGTATATAACAAAATTGACAGACTAAAACATTTACTTATGTTATCAAGGAAACATCAATCTTAAAAAGACAAAGCGATACGCGCTTTGGTCTGACGCAATCTTGCTTTTGCAGTAAGGCGCGTTTGATGTTGTAAATAACTGAGCTCGGTTTTTATATACTCAGGCGTTAAACAGTGACGTTTTGCATGAAGAAAATATCAAACAAAAGAAAATGTTCATTTAAAAACTTTGTTTTCAAATAATCTTTTTCACTCATCGCTCCTTAACAATTTTTTGAAAATGATGTTGTTTTAAGAAATAAATTTCTATTTTTTTGTAAAAAAGATTCTACATCTTGACCTCATTAAATGAAAGAAAAATTATGACTCAAATAACGTAAGACGGGGGCTAAGCAATGGGCAATGGGCATTGTCATTAAGGGTAAGGAGTATAGAGAGGATCATACGAATCTATGGTCGAAAAGGGATCAGACTTCCCACCAATTAGGCCAGAAAATTTCTCATTCCGTTCTCAGCTGCAGGTTTATATGCAAGCGGAATGAGAATTTGTATTTTATAAAAGTTCAAATGATTGAACGAACTCAAAAATAAATTGAGATTTTAGAGATTTCTATTCATTATGAAGCCCTGAAAATGATATAACAATCTTGTGATATGGGAGTTGTAAAGCTTCGCGTAAAACTAGTGCTGCTACAAGTATTTTGCCATAATAAGAATGTCGCAATTTTTCCGATGGCAAAAATCAACAATGTAATGCCTCGTAAACTATCGGCCGCAAAGAGTTCGAATAGGAATCGTTTTAAAGAATTGTATGTGAACTACGAATTGTGTGCAATTCACTTTTAATCTACCTCTTAACCGGAAGCAACAATTCAAGTCGGCGTTCCAACTTTCACTTTATTGTTAACCAACAATACATGTAATGGTCTAAGAGAGATAAAAAATGATTAGATCGTTCACCCAAACATTTTAAGTTAATCTTTAAAAACAAATATTTTATCCGTAACGTCGTTGTCACCTATAAAACTATTTCTTCCATCTGCAAAGGGAAAGTCTTAAACGAAACATTGTACGTAAACTTTCTTATTATGCGACATCTTACATAATCTTTGAGAACAACTCTTTCTACAATTGAATTGTTCCTTACTATCACTTCTTAGCAACTTTTGAAAAATGCTTCAATTATAATAAATAATGGTTTATTTTGTTATTGTGAATTTTTTCTACAGCTCCACTGTTTTCAATGCTGAAAATAAATTTTTCCATAAGTGATATGGATGAAAGAATTTTTTAAGAAAGGATTTTTGAAGGAAATAAATGTTTCTGAAGATTATTGACTTATTTTTAAATTTGGAAACGGTGAAGTTGTGAGGAATGTATTCCCCTAAAAAAGAAGTCATGATTTATTGAAGTTCAACCATTCTTTAAAAATTGGTAACAAGCGAGAGTTAGAAGGAATCGAATTGCAAACAACATTGTCAAGATAATTATATTTCGAGAGTTTTGAATCTTTTCATAATAAAATGTTTTTTTCTTTCATAATGTACGGCTAATCATGTCATTTCATTTCTCAAGTTCGGAGACAATTTTTATCTACGTACATAATTTTTCGCACGACAACAAACTTAAGGAAAAATTAAAAATATCAATTTTAATAATAATAATAATGATATCAATATCATTCAATATTCATTCCGAAATGAAATCTTTATTTTCTTGTAAGTACCTCTACTGCACAATTCCTTATATTATTAGTGATTTTGATATCTCTTTTTTCAGTTGCGTTTTTCAATTTTAATCTCATTCAATCTTGTGTAATCTCTTGTAATGATTTGAAATGTCATGTAATCCCGAGTAAACCTAGAATCGTGTGCGATCATATATAATCAAATGTAATCTGATGTAATGTTTTGTAATCTTGTGTATCGCTAGGCCGAACTCATGTAGCTATATAGGAAAGTAATTCTAAAGTACGCCAAATGTATATTTACAACCAAGTTGCTATCAAAGTATTAAAGAAAAGAAAAAAACAAGCTTTTTGGAACTGATAAAGTGGTCCACTTGAATATTTATAAGGACATTTCTACTTCTATGCCATTCCAGGTTAAGGCTATATTTATTTGTTAAATATCAACATGTTTGCAATTTCAATCAATTACAATGAATCCACAAGGAAATATTTCTATTGCTTTTAGATGCAAATTGTTATTTCAAGGTTGCCAATTATGAGAATATTTTCTTACAGGGTATACATAGATAAAGTGGTATGATCTATTAAACTTATTCTGTCCTTCGATATTTCAAGAAAGATTGGAGAATTTCGTAAAATATGATGTTCAACATTTTACTCAATGTTATCATTTTAAAAAATCTGTTGTGTGAAGTGTCACTTTCTCAACTTACATAATTTACCTTCAATAATAAAAAAAAGAATGGTTGTGTCACAACGGATCGACGATAATTGACCTGATGTGTTATACAATGCATTCGGTTGAAAAAGAATCATGTTATTCATTCATCATTTTGAAATGAATCATTCACATAAATAAAATCATTCCACTTTAATAAATCATATATATTCGAGGAAGAGAAAGTGCTATATATGACCACGAAAACTGATACGAATTCTTACTTTGAACTGTGACGATGATGATCCCTATCCGCATGGAAGGAAATTTCGTAATTAAAAAATTTGTTTCTCAGCCGATGTAACTGTTATTCCTTTCCTATGAATCCAATTTTGTACTGATTTCTTCTTGGTGAAATTAATTTGGACAATAATAAAACAATTTGAGACAAGAATGAGAGTCGATAATTAGATAGGTATTAATAGATTTAATGCTTTCACGATGATTAATTATAATAAAAGGAGGTGTTTCGGAATTCAATCGTGTGCAAAGCTACGAATCTTTGCCGACGTTTCGTGAACATTGCAGTTGACTTCTTCAGGGCTAACCTGAAACTGAAGCTTTAGGCTTTGTTGTTCTTATATGTTCTCTCTACGATGCCTGTAATTGACCGGAGCGCCCACCATGGGGACTGGTCGAAGCTGATTGGACAATCAAGTCTTTTTCAAAAAAAAAAAACAACCGGAGGACGGAAAGCCAAATCGGATTGGTATTATATCCATTGTCCCTACTGATGTTATCGGGGTGTTCTAAGATTCCGATTGTTTCTCTAGGTCTCCTTGGAAAAATATTTTATTCTTCTGCGATGACGGTTGTTTTGTCAAATAAAACCCTATGTCCTATCTCGACATGATGCTCAGCTAGTGCTGATTGCGTGAAATGTTTCAGTCTGACTTTACTCTCATGTTTTTTTACAGGTTGGCTCACCGCTCTCCCGGTTTCTCCAATATAGACTTCGCCATAAGAGCAAGAGATTTTATATACTCTCGGATCACTGAGAGGCGCCTTTTTATCTTTAGGATTGTTTAGAAGATGCCCTTTTTCCAGGTGGCTTGAATATGGTATGGATGTTGTGTTTGTTGAGAACTTTTTCTATTTGTTCTGTGATACCTTGGATGTAGGGTAGGATGGTGGTCGCTTTTTTCTCTTTCTTCAGTAG
>JAUMHM010000071.1:6437888-6451020 GCA_032362435.1 Melikaiella ostensackeni | reverse complement strand
ATCGAAAAAATAGAAATAAGGATCTAGATATAAGAGTTTATGTAAATAGTTGTAAATAACTGTAAATAGTAAGGATAGGCTAGTATAAAATATGTATGCGGAAGTATTGTAAGAAATGGAAGTCGTGTAAACCCTTAGGGGACACATTATGAATAAAGAATACCTGTCGAACCCTCTTCCCTGATTTTCTTTAAAACTCTCGAGAATAAGAAAAAAGACGGAAAAGCATACCAGAACTCCTCGTTACAATTAACTGTTGATGAATTGATAGCGCAAGGCTCCGGATCCCTTTCCCAAGAGCAGTATCTGTTTCATTTAGTATCTATCCTCAGGGCAAACAAATCTATAGATGGATTACCGAACTTTCTGGTAATCTTCTGAGAGGCGAAATCCGGCGATTCCCATTCTGTGTCCAAATTAAGTATTCTCGAACCATTATCAGCTAAATTTTCCTTAGAGGCCACGTGCTCTGCGAAAATCCAAATATCTCTACTCCTACACCATTCCCAGATTTCTTTGGATATGCTATTTAACGATCTATATTTTATTCCACCCATCTTATTAATGTAAGCTAGTGCTGTGATGTTGTCAATTCTCAATAATATTTATTTGTTGAACATTGAACTTGCAAAACATTTCAAGGCTAAGAAGGCTGCTTTAATTTCTAGATAATTTATGTGCATTTCTTTTTCTGAATTACTCCAAAAACCCCTAGTCTCCTTATTACCACAAGTGGCTTCCCAGCCTCTATGAGACGCATCTGAAAATATTTCCTGATCAAAAGTACTTGACCTAATCTTATTTTTGGCAATCGAAATTTGAGAAAGCCACTATTTTAACTCTTCTATTGCCTCATTTGACAAAACTGACCAATTTTTCATAACGTTTTTATGCAATAACAAAGCATTTATCTTTACTAATTTAAGTTCCTTATAGTACAGCCAACCGTAGGCTACTCCTGGACATGCCTCAACTAATACCCCTATGCACTCCGCTAAATTTTGAATCCTTATCTTCTTATTATTAAATGCCATCTCTAGCATCCCTTCAATCTTAAAACGTTTTTCACAAGGCAACTCTAGTGTGATATTATCTGAGTTAATTACCATGCCTAGAAGTTTACATAAACTCTTAGGATCTGATTCGCACTTCTCTCAGTTTACAATGAAACCCAAAAAACACAATAGAGATGTGGCTACTTCCGTATTCTCTAAACATTCTTCTTTTGCTCTACCAAAAATGAGAAAATCGTTCAAGTGAGCGATTACTGTAAGGCCTTCTTTTCTCATCTAATTCACTATTGGCTTAACTAGTTTAATAAACACAAATGGTGTTGATGACAATTCGAACGGTAAAGCATTACATTGATATAAATGTCCTTTATACTCAACTCTAAAATATTTTTTATCCGCTTCGTCTATAGGTACTAGCAGATACGCATCATTGAGATCTAACCTGCACATATAATCGCCCTGATTTAACAAATTAATGGCTGTTCGAATATCTTCGATCTTGAAATTGTCCTTTCTGCCAAAATTATTGAAGGTCTTTAAGTTTAAAATGGACCTGTGCGGGCCATCAGGCTTGGGAACAGTAAAAAACGAGGATGTAAATTGCCCCTCCGTGAACTCACACTCTTCTACAGCCACGATCTTCAATAAATTATCTAGAGCCCTATCTAGTTCCTCACTAGAACCTGAAGTTGAAGGTTTCTTTGACTAAATAACCTCATGTTCTAGATTTGTTTTGTAACCTCTAATAGTAACTTAAACAAACTGATCCTGAGTGATCTGTTCTCAACTATCGATAAAAAATTGTTATCTAGCCACTGTCGTATTCACCTGTATTGTATTTAACGTCTGCTTTGTTGAGGCTGGGTCTGGGTGTAATATTTCTTGGCTGGATACGGTCTGAATCTGTTGATGCCATTGGAAATTCTTTAAGTGTTCGATCTTGACTGATAGCCCCTATAGCTCCCCCGTCCCACCTTTCTTCTGATGGTTGAGCTCCTCCAGTTTAAAGTATTTGAATTCTGTTGTAAAGGAGTTCTTGGATTGGCTGCTTTTAACTCTTTTGTGACCTTTTTAATCGCCTTCGAACTCTCAATGACGTTTTTTAGGTTGTCTCCAAATTTTATTTCCCTTTACGAGGGGGAATGAACTGATTTGATCTTTGTCTTCGACTTAAAAATCGAAGATCAGCACTATTGTTTGGCACGAGGCTACAATTTAAGATTGAAGCTCGGCCCTTCAAAACGACAAACTGAAGACAATAAAGTAATTGCATCATTCCGAATAGCAGACCTTGAAACACACTATAAAACGGAAAAAAATAAAATAAAAAATTGACCTTCGTAAGTTGAATCTTGATCTTCTTTACGTTCCTCCTCACTGAATGCTGCTAATTCAGCCAAAACTCTGTTAATTTCTGCTTCTAAAAACTTCAATTTCTCTTCTTTTTGCTCTTTCGAATCCATGATGATTGCGTCGTCATCGGGGCCAAGAAACGAATGAAATTCATGGCTAGGAAGGTGAGATAGTGGGGGTGAAGGATAGACAAGGAGAAAAGACCCTAATTTTTCTTTGATCTTCATCTCAAAGGTGGCGTCATCTGGAAACAAGCTGCGGTACTACAAGTCATGTATCTTCGAACAAGTAGTGAAATATAATTTCATTTCGCGTGGACAGAGTTACTCCAGAAAAATTTCAGTAAGGTAGGAATCGGATAAGTGTTGCATGCCCTTAGTAGTAAAAATAATTAAATATTAAGAGACTGTCTAATAAGTACATGCATTAAATATTATTTATTTATTGAATCACTGAATAAATTATTTAGAGAAAAACACTGTTAGTGTTAAAAAAAAATTAGTGAACATCTATTGTTACCAGCCTATTATTAGCACTTGAACTCTGAATTCAATAATAGCTACTTCTGTCTAATTTTATATTTTATAAAAGATTTAACTATTGTTCTCGGCGTTTTTCACAACCTGAATATTTTCCTCATTCACTAATTCAATATTATTATCATTATTGTTTTTTTCAGAAATTTCTACAAAATTCATGAGAATCGACTCAAACTTATCTAGTCTTTTATTGACTGGATCCATTTCTGAAAAACGCGCAAGATTCTGTTCAATATTATCGAGCCTTTTATTTACGGAGACCAGTTCAGATAAATTCACGAGAATCGAATCTAACCTTTGCAGTCTTTTATCAAATGTGTCCAATTCCATTGGAATGATTGCCTCATTAGAAACCTGACCTCGTTGCGAAACAATTTCCTTCGCACTGTCTGAGATAGAAGAGTCCATTTTCAGGGTATTGAACCATGAGGGTTTCATCATCCTACCCTGAATTAAAATCACATGATTTTTATAGGGCTTTTCACTGAGCTTCTTTTCTGGCAAGTATTCTGGGTATATTAAAACACGTCTAGTGCAATTTAACTTCGAATTTCGTACTACTGGCTGCAGAAAAGAGCAACAACGACTTCCTAAAAAAACAGGAACGCTCACGGCTATTTCTTCTACATGGAAAATCTTTTTCGTCCTAAAAAAGAGACAAATAAGAAACTAATTATTCAACAGTTTCTTTTAGAAGAGTTGGGTTGTCTATTATTATAGTAGATATTTCCAAAACTACTTAAAATTTCAAATAACAATCTTATATCTTATTCATTATTGCCACGTGAAATTAAAAATATTGCTTGAAACTGAATTTACATTACCTTGCAACTAAACTAACGATTTCTGAGTTAAATTGCATATTCTGAGTATCGCTGACGGCAATACCAGTCAGCAGGTTAAACAGAACAATGGCGATGACGAATATGAAAGCCAAAAAAATTATTCGCCCTAATATAGGATCCATCTCGAAGGGCATATCGCTCGTATCGAATTCTCCTACTAGCATTAATATCGTCTTGAAAATCGACATATGAGCATTCGGAAAATTTTCAGTTCTTCGGAATAAAATATAAAATGCCAGAGCGAAAGCAAATATTAAAAATGCATAGAGCAAAAGAAACAGAGTGAAATTGGCCAAAACTTTTTTGAATATTTCGATTTGTATCGACATCCTTGGATGTTGTCCAATTAGTTCTACGAGCTCCCATGCCGAGAGTAATATGACTACAGCTCCAATCTGAGTATTGGTGGTTAACAAAAATACTCCTACCAGGATGATCAATAACACTTCAAACCAATTTTCTAAGCTCGTAATGTAATGAACTATAACGAATTAGAATGAGATTAATATTTCGGAATGAGGTGTTAGCTCTAGGGTCCTCTATGTGGCGTATGTGGGAATATATGAGTAATTCTTCACAAAGAAGCCACTTTCGCTTCCCCGCGTAATAACTTTAAGGAAATATTTTCAATCATTTTACAATTTAGTATATTTATTCTTCTTTGTCACATTCACTTATATCACAAGCGAAACATAATACATTGTACTGTAAAAATGTATTAAATTAGTGTAAATACCCGAAAAATACGCTTTTCTCTGCTCCCCACATACAAGTGACCAACTTTAGGAAAGTTTATTATAAATAAGAGGAATATAGTGAATATTTTGATCATTACCTTTCAAAAGCTTATCTTAAAAACTATAGTTCCACAATAGCCGTTTTTTCAATCTAACATTTGTACATGTAATTAAAAACTCGTTAGAACAGTTTTTTCGAAATTTTTTGTCTGCAGCCGGAGTTTACATTTGAATGACTTTCTGTCAATTCCGTTCAGTTCTTAAATTAATAAAACCTCAAATCTTAGATAACGAGATCCGCATGATACAACTACGTATGATTCCAAAGCAGACTCGGATTGGTGAGGTGGGATTTCGGGAAAAATCCCGGTGGGCCGGTACTATTTTAAGCAACTTGAGCCGTTTGGCTGGCAGGATTGGGCCGCTTCCTGATTCTCAACCACTTGTTTGAACCATTTTTTCCGGGTTGATTTTCTATCCCAACCGGCCCTGTTCCAAAGTAAAAATGACAAGATTTTCAATTAAACCAATACGAACTGAGAGAAAGTGTTACGTATTTTTATTATGTGTAAACTCCGGCCGTTGTTAAATCAATTCCTTTTTAGCAAACAAGTCAATATCAACTTAATAACTGTTCAAAGAAAGTAGATATGAATATATTCTCCGGAGGACTGTTTAATTCATTTAGTTTTCGAGCAATGGTTTGCGTTTTTCTATGGTTCATAAAGTTCAGACTCGCCTGCTTGCGGTTCTATATAAATTTACAGAATAAGAATGATTATGTTAATCGAAATTTCTCGGTATAATAGGTGCTGAAATATCTACCTGCACATATGTCATTGTTAGTGCAAATTTGATTGCTTATAATGCTATAACTTGAAAATCATTAATTGCAAAAAAAGTGTAACAGAAAAAAGTCTTGTCTTTGTTCAAACATTTTAAGCTAAATTCACCATCTAGACCTCTCAGCACACACAGACGTATTAGAATATGATAATTTCCGAAATTCTTGAAATAAAGACTTGAAAATAATACTTAAGCTCGAATATCTCCAGGACTACTATTTTTTGTGCCAATGAACTGCACTAATAAAAAAAAGAAATAAGAAATATATTTTTTTAAGTTGCTCTTGTCAAAAGCGCCCTGCTTCTCGAGAATTACCAACATAATCCGCCATTTTGGCCTAAAAACACTATGCTACAAACAAGGAGAAATGTATGTGTTTCTTCATTTTTCTCAAACGTTTTTGGAATCCAAATGTTGGCTTGCATATTCCCACCTAATAGAGGGCCCTATTTAGTTTAAAAGAAAAGTAACATGATTATAATGATGTCTCACGTGGTGAAGACAGGAGCTGGAATAACTCCTGTAAAGCAAGGATTGATAGTTGCATAAAAATGCTTAGTCTTATTATTTCTTCTCCAGCTTTGAACTTGTCATCTTTCTCGGCTTCATTCTTCCAGTTTAAAGTAATAATGAATGCGACCAACGTGAAGAAAAACAGTAAGTAAGATGATAAGTTCGCGTAGAAAATGTGTCTGATGCGATTCCATTTGATATATAACAATGAGGAGGGAAGAGGGTGTTTCAAAATATGCCTTAAAGCATTGTTGTGGGCGATGTAATGCAGCGCCGCAATCTCTGTAAGTCCGTTTGTTAAGTTGCTCTTCCTAGATGCTGAAGAATTTTTAGTGTCATCGTAACGAGGAGAAGGTGGTAATATGCATTTGTAATTGTAGTGCATTTCGAAGTCCTCCGTGTGCTCTTTGCTACTTTGAATATGTTCATCGAAGTAGCTTTCTAATATGCTTGACCTAATAAGAGCCAAGGGAGGCACACCAACCCGATTCATATGTCCTATGTAACTCCCAGCTCGAAGTAATTCTTCCACAGCTTTATCATTTTCTGCTCTAACAGCATAGTGCAGAGGAGTATTGCCTTTATCTACGACTCAAAAGAGAAGTTAGAATCAGAATATATTTGGAAATAACAGGTTGCTTACATTTTCGATTGGTGGGTACGGGACCGATTCGGTCCATGACCATCGGAAACCCACTCGTATCTGTTTCGGTGAATGGATAACCCTGGCGAAAGTTTCGGGTAGGAATTCATTTCGAATCAATCAAAACTATGCCGGATCATTTTGAAATCTGTATCCAATCCAATATGAATCATTTTGAAACAATCCTTTTCAATCCGTGCGCCCAATCCGAATGAATTCGCACCAAACCAAACCGCACTAAATCCACATCATTCCAAATGAATCCTTCGTCTACAAAAATAATCCAGTTCGATCGAATCCGAGTGAATCCGAGTTTCATGACAAATATCCCTTCTCTTTGAATCCTGCTGAGTTAGACCTTTCCGAAACAAAATGATCCCGGTCCAGTTTCACTGACTCCTACTTTTATGAAGAAAATTACTTTTGTTCCAATCCGAATGAATCCAGCGTTTATCAGACAATTCATTCCAATCAAATCCATCTAAATTAGACTTTCAACAAGAAAATCCATTCATTCCAAATCGAATGAACTTGACTTCTGTCAAACAATTCATTTCGATCAAATCCGACCTGTGGGAACTAGGAGTTATTCAGAATTATTTACACGAGTATGAGACCGGATTCAGGCGGCATTATAACTTTATTCGGAAGTGATGCGGAATAATTAAGAATGAAAGTGCACTGTGAAAATGATGTCTTATTTTGAGCCCAAAATTGTTCAGAAACCGTTTATATACGAGCCAAATATCGACTGAAATTCAGAAAAAATACGTAGTAAGCCTTTTAGAAAGAGACAGACTACAGTTCTGCATCAGAAGTTCGATACAGACTACTACGGAGGCAGACAGTACTATAGGCAGGAAAAGGACAGAAAGTATTAAGATGTGAACACTTAAAGACTTATTATATACATTATGTAACAAATGAAAACTTTGTTCACAATGATGTGGTATCATTAGGAATCACAAGGAATCCTTCGGAATAAATTCACAATGGCAATGGATTAAGGCAGAATGGATAGTTGGTTCACAATTATGTACAAACATTTAGAATGACTGTGTATTGAAATGAGAATTATTCAGAAAAATATGGAAATGAAAATTATTCGGACAGAATTCGAATTGAGAACGGAAATATTTGAAATGAGTTTGCTGATTGCAGCGCAATGAAAAACTATCTTAGAAAATAGCGGAATCATTCGGAGTAATACCAGAATGATAACAGGCTCATTTAAAGTCAATGTTCATCTGCCAGCGAATTCATATGGAATGAAAAGTTGATTAGAAACAGAATGATTCGGAATTAATTTGATTCTCTCCACGGATTCAATCTGAATGAAAAGTTCGGATATAGATTTTGGAATAAGATGTATTCAGACGGATAGAAGTTTTTCCATCCGAAACTTTTGCCAGAAAAAGTAACCCTACTTGTGAATTTTAATAACCTCACCATCCTCTAACGTCACGTCGATATTCTTCGATGCTAGTATAGTCTTTAGAAACTGAAGTCGAATACTTCGATGATCAATACCCGATCTTATGGGTGTAGTTAATTCTTCGCAAGCTCTAATAATTAATTTTTGCCCCACATTAAAATCATATTTCAATATCTCTTGGAAGACTTTATAATGACCTCTATGCATTGCTAATTCAGCAGCTTTCAAAAGATCTACCTTCTCCGTCTTCTCTAACTTGCTCATCAACTCCAAAACCGCATTTGCAAGATTATTTCCAGCAGCTAACATTATAAGTTCAGATACTTTCATAGGTTCTTCAGGGTCTGCTTCTGCTAAATTTTTTAGGAAGTTCGTTTCGTCGTTTTTGACTAGAAAGTACTTCAAGAGATTATAATCCACTCTTCTAACTTGTTGTTCTGACATTTCTTTTTCTATTTCTGGAAAATTTTTCTGCAAAATGTTTCTTACTGTCTGTTTCTTGTAATTTCTAAACGTATCTATGTCTAGAGGAACTGCATAGTTTCCATTGATAATGAGGTCGATGATTTCTTTCTTCTTTGAAGAAGCTGCATAGTGAAGGGCAGTCTCCCCTTTCGCATTAGGAATGTCCGGTCTTGCTTCTGCATTCACGAGTAGTTCGATGCATCGCAAATCTTCATTTTTCACTGCTATATGCAGTGCAGTTTGCATTCCTCCTACCTCTAAATTAGGGTTGATGAATTCATGTTGAAGGAGTACCTATTTAGATGAGAAGAACGTATTTAAGTTTTGAAAGCAATGTTAAGAAAATTAAGCTTATTAAAGCTCATTTTAGATCTCATTAGAATGTATTCTTTATTTTAGTATATATTTTATTCAGAATTTTCTTACTTGCAAGACATCACTGTGGCCTTCTTCAACAGTAAAATGAAGTAGTCCTCGATTAAACTTTTCATTAATCCTGTTAACATCTTCACTGTGCTCTAAATTTGTAAGAAGTAACGAAACAAATTCTTTGAATCCTTTATAACACGCTATTTCCAAAATCGTTTTTTCATCAAGTGGTGGATAAATGTAATCAAAGATAACCGAGTGCGGATGTTCCTTCAAGCCCCTGTTTAAAAAACTTTGGAAAGCAGCAAAGTCCCTCGCATTTAGACTTGCCAAAAGTAATTGATGTATAGATGGCTTTGGGCCATTTTTAAAATGTAGCTTCAAAAATTCTGTGGTGGGATCCATGCTGTTTCAAATAATTCCATAATATTTATTTTCAATATAAAAATCATATGTGTAATCCCAGGAAGCAAACTAAACGCTAAAATAAAGGTTAAATACAGATGTGCTCTTTAGAAAATGTTTTGCGTGGCGAATAAGCCATTTGATGAAATATAATTTTTTTTTAAAATTATGAAATATCTAAAATATCTGCCGGTGAAAGCAATTTTGATTAACCTGAATTTTAGTACCTAGAAACATAGAATTTTTCAGAGATTTATTGACGATGTTTTTTAAACCATAGTTTACACTAAATAAATAACAAAACTATTCTGAAAGTTACAAGACTTGACTGTTAACCTTCTTAATTTTCACGAGTTCTGCATTTCTAACTACTGTAGAATTAAATGCAGGTGAGTAAGAAATACCTTTACTACTCATTTATTACTGTAGTGAAGCGATAATGACTGTTCCTGAGACTTTTTCTTTAAACTCGATAAATTCTGAACTATCTGTTCAAATTTCAAAAAATAACGTAGGTTGTGACACATATCTACCTCTAATTTGAATATATGGTATCCCTGTTTTTTCTTGTTTAACGAAATTTCACCAAGAATAATATTTTCCGCCTCTAATGAGTAATTTGTAAGTTTTGTGATAAAGCCATCAAATATTAAGATATGTCAAAATCTAGGTGTCATAACAGAAGTTGGTTAGTATTATATTAGGCTATTTCGCAATCACTATTTGTGCTAGAAAACATGGCCACTGCAATGCATACCCGGTAAAAAAATTATTTTTGAATTATCAAATAAAATCGGAAAACAGGGAGTCCTAAATTTGTATGGCTGAATATCAACGAGTGATGCGTTTTTCCCTGATTTTCTGTTTTATTTAACAACTCGTTTTATTCGATATGCTTGTAATAGTCAACATTTTGTAGCAAATGTAGTGATTGTGAACTAATAGTGATATAGAAACACCTTCACCGGAAGGAAACGCAAAGTTTAATATTCCAAGAAGCAAGGGCTGTTTTTGGGCCTTGAAGAAAAAAAATCATTCCTTTGTGTAAATAAAACCTTAAAAAAACTTTACCAGTTTGCCAGTTTCTGACGCCAAATCCATTTGATTTAAAAGATTTTTCGAGAAAATTAAAAATAAAACTGAGTGATGCATTCTTCCATGAATTTCGGTTTTATTTAACAACCCATTTAACTGGGTATGCCCAAAAAAGCAGCGCGTATCTACCCTCCTCCTTTAAACTTCTCTTAAATGCCACTATGTCCCAGTTTTACTCATTTTCTGAAAAATCTGAAAAATCTGAAAAATTTTTTCTTCTCGAGTAAAAAAAAATAAAAATAAAATGCGTGTAGAATAGGGCGCCAGAAACCACGTTTCGGTCGCGAAAAGTCAAAAAATTACCGGATTTTTTTGGAGTTCATTTTGTATAGGTATTTTAAGTCACTGATTTTAAATGAAATATTAAAATTAAAAAATTCAAATTGGCGGATTTAATATGGCGACCGACAGATTTCAAAAATTATCGGATTTTCAAGAAATTCATTTTATTAAGGTATTTTAAGTCAATGATTAAAAATTTGACATTAAAGTTTTTTAATTCAAAATCGCGGATGACCATATAGAAAAGAATCTGATTTTTCAATTGTTTAAAGAAAAATTTTTCAAACAATATGTTTAAATATGTGAGCTCATTGGTTATGTTTTATAAATAAATGCTGAAAAGGGTGTCGCACTATGCAATTATTTATTTATTCCACAAAACAAACTGAGTCGACACCAAAACTGTCCAACACATGGACTCTATGTAATTTTTTTCCGTAGAATCGAATGGCATATTCACTTTTCCCGTAATCACAGATTCAAACAAATTGTTTAAAAAACTTTTGTTTAATCAGTTGAAAAATTAGATTCTTTTCTATGAAAAATCATCTTTTAATAAATTGCGCTCATCCCAATATTAACTTCTTCGTTATGCCTATTGGTCTGCCTATGGGCTTTAATAGTTGAAAAAATTGTTTATAACTTTATAAATTGTTTATAAATTTTCAATTTATCAGAATTTTTTTTATAAAATACCTATCTAATAATAAACCAGAATGATTTTACTACGAAATAATTTTTGACTACAACAAAGTGATACACTGGATTATTTGAATAAATAAATTATTTATAACAATGAAGGAAAATGTTGAATGGAATTTTCGTGTTGCCTAAATCTATCTTCAATAATATGACCAATAACCGGCTTATTTAAGTAATTTTTTCAGAAATAAAAAATCATATTGTTGAAATGTCCCATTTACCCGTTATATTTGTTTACATACACAGACATTCCCATTAGAGTCAATCCGCAATGTGTCATTCCGAGAATTTCGTTCGATGATCAGGGGTCAAAGGGGTATAGAGAGCTGCACTCTAGAGCCAGCAAACTCGTCCAGTACCGTATCAAAAAAGCGGGCAGTTCGAACATTCGCGTGCATATTTCGCATTTATTTTTAAATACACGCGGAAAACTCTCTTTCCATTAATGAGTCTTCATTATTAAAAAAGTCCATACCTTGTGATAACAAAAATCTACATTTGTACAAAATGAAGTTCATTAATATGTCATGTGTCCAAGGTCATTTTAGGCAAGAACCAAAATCAGACTCTCATGAGATGTTCAGTGTATTATCGAACTCAAAGAGAAATTTTAAAATCGGCTCGTTAAGAATTACAGACTGTAGACTATTCTTAACTGTAAATATCAGATCCCCCCCATTGTACGGTTACGGCTGGCACTTGGCGGTCAGAAGCTGACTCGGCTATTTGCATTTTTTTGCAATTTATAAAAACGAGCAAAAGTGAGCAACACTTTCTTCTAGTACACATCTTAAGGAACATTTTGGCATATGTTACTTTTCAATAAGTTAGGATACGCGAGGGAACCATTAAAAGGCAGTAGACACTTTACTACAGTACTAATTATTTATTAACATTAATATTTCTGAATTGAGCTCAACAAATTTTTTAAATTCAATTGTCATTTTTTTACTTGTCCATGCCTAAAGACGAGATGAAATAGCAACTATTTTAAAATTAATGACTGAATCATAAATATTTCAAATATTGGAACCAAAAGCACATGAAAAATTAAACTATATTTTTATGCATTGAACAACTGCCAACGGAGCAGGATTTCATTAATTAATCAATAATTTTCGTCATAGGTACTCTAATTATTACTGATTGCAATGGTCTAATTCTTTGTACGTATTTAAGAGTTTGACAATTTGACTTTTTGACAAGAACTCGGGTCTCCTGGTCCACTGTGGGGCGGATGAAAAATTGCAGAAATTAACCGAATCATTTGAGCCGAGGAAAAAAGTTGGAGTTTGGCATTCGAAAAAAGTAATAAAAAAATTGTATAACCGGTTAATGTCTTCTGTTCACTCATTGCATTTAAAAAATTGAATTTTCCAAAATTGGAAGAAAATGTACTACAAGATATTACGTTGAATTTTTTGTAAGGAAAGTTCTTTACGGTAAAAAACTATTTCAAAAACTAGCAATTATGAATCGCGCTCCAAGCGCGTGAGAATTTTAAGTATTAAATACACTCATACCCCGTAACAGTGCCGCCCTTGGGTCTGGTGTGCACAGTAACGGGGGCTATTGAAATATAGTTTCAACCGTGTTTAGAGCGACGAGTCAATTAACACTCAGGACCGCATATATAATCTCTGAACCCGGCATGTGCAAAAGTATACCACCTTGATCAAAAAGTTTTAGGACTCATCACCGTGTGGCGCTCTCGTTCGGCCGATTGCAATTCTTCTTTTCTTGTTGTGTTGGTAGGAGTGTCATTGACGTTATGTCAGATTTTCAGCTTGATAGCTTGACATTTGTTGAAGTGGCGCTGTATTGTGTACATCTATCTTTGTGCGTGGTTTCGATTTTTCACAAAAAAAAATGTCATCGACTTTGCATCAA
>JAUMHM010000071.1:6425127-6437788 GCA_032362435.1 Melikaiella ostensackeni | reverse complement strand
AATCAGCATCTGGGAATGTGTTATTCTGCAGATATAGAGAATACCCATATTACCCACAAACCCATATCGCCCCACCGACCCCTACTATTTCATTTGCAAGATTTGAAATAAATGTACACACATCACGTGACTTGAAACTACCAATAAGAAATGTGCATTCAACTCTGCGCTGTCTTCACTGTTTATCCTGAGTATACACTAAATAGCTGTATCCAGTTACACACTATATAGCATTGTGATGCTCTTTATATTCATATATGTAATCTATATTCCTAATCTCCTATACCTTACAATGTGTGGCGCGTGGCAAAATATAACAGTGCGGATATATATTTCTGTCTCATACAGCGCACAGATCTTTCTCAGCATTGCGCGTGCGCCGCCAACCACGGTGATGGTGGAAGAGGAGGAACAGTAGATTATTACATACATGTTTATATTATTGTATTAAGAAGTGTTTTGACAAATTGAAGAGGACTTAAAAAAGTTGTGAAAAAAAGTAAACGACTTAAATTCCTGAATTGATCACTGTGCAGGTCGGTTAGTACAATTTTGTATGTAGGTAAATTGCAATTTTGTGTATAAATTTAATTTTTTTAGTTCGAGGTTATATTTCGATAATTTACCCTTTATATCATGAATTTTGTTTTTGAAGGTGAAGAAAGAAAGCCATTAGAAATGAGTAATGATAATAACTCACCACAACAACCAAAAAAGCGTTATTCTTCTCTGATGGCCGTGAAGTTTTACATCCGGAAACAGTCCGACGACAGAGAATCGAGTTAAATGCTGCTTTAAATGCAGGTAATTTAAAATTATGGTAGCGTTATATTTCAATTCTTGGTGCATTTCTACCAGTAATAAAGCTGTGCAGGTCTTTTCCCCCTTTGTTTACCAATGTTCCTAATACTATTAGAAATTAATACTAATTAATTACAAATTTTGTAATTTTCATATTTTTCTTGAGATAAAAAGAAGCAGTGAAACTATGCTTCCCTCCAATTAGGTTTCTTCTTGACTAATTAATTTTGTTAAAGTATTAGTCTTATTTTAAGCATTTAAACTTAATCAAGTATAGTTCTTTTCGTCAGCAATTTTAAACCCTTTAATAATATATCGTTAAATGACGTAGACTATAAAAAAGTTGTCGAGAAATTTCATTAAAATGTGGTATTCAAACTAAGACAAGTATTTAACTTGTTCTTTGGAAATCTGATAGAACTTCGAGTTTTCTTTCCGAACCCGTCCGAAAATATAAAAAAAACACTTGAATGGTGCCCGTTTTCTGACAATTTTGAAAATCTACAGAGATATATTTTTTGACAAATTCTTGTTATCGCCTGTTTCAAGTTCAATCAAGTTCTTGAACAAAAACGTCCCTGGGTATAAAATTTTAAAACATTTATTTATTAAAACGCGCATAACTTTTGCAGAAATATTAAGTCTCATGATCGATACACCAAGTGTGGGAAGAGATCCAATGCAAGAAGATATAACAGAAGATCACTACCTGGATGCTGAAGAACAAGTGACAAGCAATGATGAAATTAATTATCATTGTGGGCAATCAAGCACAGAAGAGGCGAATGAATCATTTGCAGCTACTGCTAATATAGGCAAGAACCGATTTTATTTTTCTAAAATCTTGTCAGGAAGAAAATGTTTCGAAAGATTTATTGTTTCTAATATTGATTAGAAAGATATGATGAGAGAAATATTGAAATTAGGGTACTTTGTACAATTGCATATAACATTTTTTAAACGCATTAACTTGAAAAAAATTACATTGAACTCTAATAACAAATTACTTACACATTCTGGAGCAAAAAAATTGAATTAAAAACTTCTCAAAAGCTTAAAAGTATCAGATTCCAGAATAGATAATTATACTGCATAGAGTAGATGTGATACTTGAGTACTAATACCACGATATTGAATCAGAGCCTTAAGGGGGCGCATTTGCACAAATTAATTAACTAAAAAGAAATTTAGAATTTCAAATAAAAATATTACCATTTCAGGCGTCGAACTCATGGTATTATAATGATACAATACAATACAATTTTATACGAACTTCAAGGACTTTATGCATTGACAAAAGTTCAATGTATTTCAAGGGATTTGAAAAATTGTAGGATATTTTACAAGCTTCCAAGAAATTTCAAGATTTCAATCGTTTCAAGGGATTCTAAAAGGTTATCAAAGATATCAAACGGTTTCAAGGACTTGAAGGGACTTTAGGAATTTCAAACAATTTCTAGGAAACTTCAGGGCGTATAAATGAAATGGAATTTTATGGGACCTCTGAAGAGAGAAGACTATATGTAGTGTGTTTTTGAAAAATACAGAGAAATTCAATGAGAGTTAATAGAACTTTTAGAATTATCAAGGTGGCCGTTGGATCAGGAAATGACAGTCAATTTATTTTTTCACCGGGAATTTTCGCAAATTTTTAGAAGATAAAACTAACTAATCACTTGAAATATTACAAATTTAATATGAAATGATGTGATGCAATTTAATACAAGTTTGATTTTAACTTTTTTTTCGATGTTAAGGCCATGTGAGCGTAACCTCAAAAAATTTGTGTACATTTTTTTAAAACCCAACTTACGTTCACACGAAACGCGATATCGAGTTGAAAGTTTGGGAAATTTAATAAGAAGCACCAACGAACGTTTGTCCGGTCCTAAATTTTTATAATCATAAGAAAAGTTTCCTTTGTAATAAATTTTTTTTTGCTTTTTTCATAATTATAAAAATGTAGGTACAGACAAACATTTCTTAGTGATTCTCATTTCATTTCCCAAATTTTCAACTCGATATCGCGTTTCGTGTGAACATAAGCTGGATTTGAAAAAAATGTGAAGACAAATTTTGAGGTCACGCTCAGATGGCCTTAACAATAAGTTTAATTGTTAACTTTTTTAATTTTTAGATTATTTACTTTACAATGTGTACTTCTACAATATTTTACTTTACAAATTCAGCGTGGATTTATATTTTTTTAATCACAAATATATAACTGTTCAGTTTTTAAAAACATAGAATTTACAGTTTTGCAGTTTAACGCTGAATGCTTAATGTTGAATGCTTTCATTTTAACTGCGTAAATTATTTAGCGTTTAAATACCAAATTTCTGCATTAAAAATGTTTTATGCTTCAAAGTAAAAACTTTTTTATTCAAAAGGGTTCAACTTGAGTGCTTTAAAACGCAGATTAGCTTTGATTGCTTCTAATGACAAAATTCAGCCTTAATAAGAGATCAAATTTTTAGAATTAATTTTTTTCGGAAAAAAGATCTTTCGCTCCGCTTTTTTTTTAATTTTTTAGTTTAATCATCGAGAAATGACCGAGAATCCCCCCCACCACACACCCAATTTAAATACCCTTCTAGAAATAATCAATTGGAAATAATTTAGAACGATGGACCACAAATTTTAATTGTTCCTAATCGTGTCCGAACGATTGACAACGATTGAGTGTTTCAATCGTTCCCAATTGTTGCCAATCGTTTCCGATCGGGGTTAAAAAGAGTGGCCGTTTGATGGCAGCACTTTCATTCCGCGGGAATTATTTGAAAATGTATATTTAATTTTTTCGATCAATACATTTTGAACATTAAGGATTATTGAAAGAAATTAAATAAACTTTTCAAATAATTTCCGCAAGCTGAGTGTGCTGCCATATCAACATATTTTACCACAAAAAAAATATCGGAGAGAAAAGTTTATAATTATTTTTGTCCAAATTAAATAAACTCTTTTTCTTAATTCTTTAGCTTCAAAATTAACTTGGATAAGAACAAAATTTCGAGGCAAGAAACGAAGTCAATCGGAGTTGTAATTGCTTGGAAAAATATTTTGAACTTTGAAACTTTACTAACTAAAATGAAGGAATATTCAACTGGAATAGTTACACTTTTAGTTTTAAAAAAAATGAATTTTCAAACAAAAAATGAAACAATTTTCAACAAAATAGTTCAAGTTTGAACTAAAATAGGTTAATTTTCAGTTTAAAAAAATTTATTTTCAGCCAAGGAAAAAATAAATCTTCAACGAAATAGCTCATTTTTCAACCAAAGAGATGAGTTTCCAATTAAAATTATAAGTCTTCAAACAACAATAAAAATTTTAACGGTACAGTGCAACTTTCAACTAATTAATTACATTTTCATGAGTTGAATTTGCAACTAAGAAATATTTTTCATTCAAGAAAGAGGTAAAATTGAAAACAATCTGTTGAATTTTCAAGAAAATACATGAATTTTCAATCAAATACAGTGAAGCTCTGACGTTGGGCCCCCTGATAGTGTTCTTCCGAGAATTGACGTCGCGCAGCGGTGATGGGTGACAGGAGCTGCGGGGGGATTGCGGTGCTCACTCAGGCGTGTCAAAACAGAGATAGAAACAGGAGAGAAACCTATGTCGAGTTGTTTGATTTTATTCCCGCCCAAGGTCAGCCCCAAATCCGGCCTAGTCTCAGAGTTTCACTGAACTTGAATTTTTTACTATATAAAAACGACCAATTTTCAAACAAAAATAAAATAGTTAAATTTTCAATTAAAAAAGTTAATAAAAAATACAAAAATAAAACTAATTTTCAACAGAATAGTTAAATACAGTAATGTAAAGCTAGTTTTATGAATGAAGAATCATTCATATTCAATTTTGTATAGCAATTTTAAAAAAAAATTAATCACGCTCTCCAAAAAATTCTATGACTTTAAAAAAAATTCCCTGACACTTCCATGTTTTTCCAGATATAAAAAAATTCCCTAATATTCCAGGTTTTCAGATAGGGTAAGCACCCTGATTTCATTAAATAATATTAGGATAAATTACTTGAATTGATGTCCCTTTTCGCGAAGTTTCAAAATTTTATTTGTTTTTGTTTAGAAATGAGAAATTAAAATGTAGTTCAAGTTTCCACTCGATCACATGTCCCAAAATGAAAATTCCCACACAAAAATTGAGAAATAAATGACTAAAGAATTTTGCTAATAATTTGTGCTTATGCGAATCATTTGTATTGAGTTTTTAAATCCAAAAAATCATGAGTAGAGACCAATATTTTGGTACTAAAGATAATTAATTAGGTTTAAAAGTCTGTCCCCGAAGTTATAATAAATACATTCTTCCAATTTGAAGATGGAATTAAGCACTGAGCACTGAATGTCTAATCTCTATAATCGCTATATTATTCACAAACGAAATCCAGCTTTAATTTGAACAATAATTACGACACGAATGTAAACTTTAGCGGTTATGTTTCGCGAAAAAACAAACGCCGGCCGCATCAAATTAAAAAATGTGCGTACTGCGCATGTCCGCAAAGCGCGGGCCCATTTGAAATGATAAAATTTGCACTCGTAATAACTCTAAAAGGAAACTAAAAGGAAAAACACTGTTTTCAAATTAGTTTCTGGCGATGTAATTCAGGTTCGGGACATAATTCAAACTGATACAATGTTCTATTTGTCAGCGGTTCACTTAATTATAGTTGCCAATGAACTAGTGCGACATTTGTTTAGAATTACAAGAAATGAAAATAATGAAATCTTAGTCCCGATAATCGAAGTGAGTGAAAAATTAATATTGGTAAATTGTATTGCCAATAGCTACGTTTGCCATAATAGGGTCGTCGCACAAAAAAAAATTTATTTGTTTTTTAAGTTAAACTGTAATTATAAAAAAGATAATCATTTTGACTATATGTAAAGAAATTATAATTTTTATGAAGTCTCTATTTACTTATTTCATTCTATAATCTGCAAATTCTTTGCCAAGAAGAACAGAGTGCGCCCTTCTCGTGTGTCATCAGAAATTTTTTTTAAATGTTTTTAAATTATATTTTTTTCTAGGAAAACTTATTTTAAAAATATTATTTTTTAATTTCACCGATGCGTGCATTTTTTGTTAATAAAAGTTGAACATTGGAATAAATTTTCTAGAAAATCATTAGAATAAATTTTTTCACATTTGCAACAAATTGAAACTTTGAACAATTTTTCCTGGTTAGGTATACCAAAGCCGCATATATGTATATAACTATAAACAATTCAATATCTAATTAATTTTAATATTTTTAGTTATTATATATTTAAAATTTCCAAGACCGATTTTACTTCTTTGCACAGGCTCGTACCCGATTGAAAACAATTAGAAACATTTGGAACTAGAATCATAACCTCTACTCACAATAGAACTCACAGAACGGTGTGGCGATTAGCAACGAATTGAAACTATTGAATTTCTGATAAGTCTAAATTGTTTTAAATCGTGTCCAATTGATTATTTCTACGAGGGTAGCCACCCTGATTAGAGAAATCTTCAAGAGATGAACAAATTTGCAATCAATTTCAAATTAGTTCGTAGGATTCAAAAAATTTTAAACATTTCGAAGGTTTTAAGGAATTCAATAATTGATTTTTCGATTATGAAGCTCTGAAAGGTTCCAAAATTTCAACCAGAGCTTCAGTTCATTTTAATACAACTGTCATCCAAATATCAAACGATTCTCATTTGTAATTCTATTACCGAGGGTGCTCCCTTAAGGGATTTAAAAAAATTTGATTTTCCAAGGACTTGAGAGGATTTCAACAAAGGTTTCTAGATGTCAGTGAATTTCAACGGATTTTAACAATTTCAAGGGGTTTCAAAACTTTTAGGATGTTTTAAAGGATTTCAAGGTATTAAAAAAAATCACAAAGATTTCAAGAGATTTTAAAGAGATTTTACCTGCTTTTGTGGATTTAACTAGATTTTAGAGGGCTTTAAAAATTTCGTCATTTTTAAAGATATTATAGATTTCAAGATGTTTTGCGGGATTTTATTCCATTTTTGTAGAATTGCTAGGGATTTCACAAGATTTAGTTTTAAAGTGTAAATAAAAAAAAAAAATGTTAGAAAGACGGAACCATTCTTCTAACGTAAGTACCGACAAAGTTCCGGATAGGACCGGATAAGATTCCGTCGGGCAAGTAATTTGATTTTCTGTTTTCAATGTCCGCTTGAAAGCCGGATAGGGCCAGATAGGCAACCGCTTTCAGATTTAACAAGAACAGTTTCTGGATTAAAAATTGTTTAAGCTTTAAATTAAAAAATTGTAATTCAAAGAAGTTCAACTTGAGTGCTTTAATTTGCAGTTTAGCTTTGATTGCTTCAAGTGAAAAAAATTTAAGCCTTAAGAGATCGAATTTTTCAATCTACTCGTACATCATCGAGAAATGACCAAGAATTTTTTCCAACTAACTAAAATGACCATCACCCTGATTATAGAAAACTTTAAGAAATTAACAAAATTCTAAGAAATTTAAAAATATTTCGTAAGATTTCAGAAGTTCAAAACATTTTGTAGATTCCAAGGAAGTTTACAATATTTGAGGGATTCAAAGGATTTCAACAGAAATTAAAAGATTCTATGGGATTGCAAGGAATTTCTATACACTTTATTAAGGGATTAAAAGAAAATTGGATTTTCCATGGGCTTGAGACGATTTCAATAGAATTTCGAGGAAAAAAAAATACCGAAGATTACAAAGGATTTTGTCTGATTTTTTCATTTTATGAGATATTAGAGAGTCAAAGATTTCGTAATTTTTGAAGGAATTTTGCAAAATATTATAGGAAATAAAAAACTTTAGAAAATCTTCTAAAAATTCTTTTTTTAATTTTAAGGAATTTAATGAGTTTGAACGTTTTTAAGGGTTTTCTAAGAATTTCGTAGAATTTCAAAGGATTTTAAAAAGGTTTCCAGGATATTAATGTTATTTAAAAGATTTAAAGAGATTCCAACGAATTTCTAGAAAAATTTGGGGAATAAATTAAATGAAATTACGAGGGATTTCTGAGGAATTAAAGGATTTCAGAGATTTCAATGGATTTCACTAAATTTAAGTGATTTCAAAGGATTAAAAAAAAACGATAAGATTTCAAGGGAGCTTTACTGATTTTATGGGATATAACAAGATTTACGAGCTTCAGGGTATATCTTTAAAAAATTAAAAAGGATTTCACGCGGCTTATAGGAGAAGTCTAACATTTCAACCTTTGAAAATTTTTAACATTTGCTTGTGAATCTATTAAATTTTTTTTTTTGAAGAGAGGGGGGGGCAAATTTACCCATTCGCACTAAGCGCAAAAAGGCTAGTTACGGCTCTGCATTGAATTCGTCCTGTGTGAAAAAGCATCATTAGCAAGTTCTTTGATTTAATTTGTTATATTTTTCTTTTACAGATACGGCCATGAACTGCAGCGGAGAAAATGTGACACCAGAACTTTTTGATCCGGATAAAAAGGCTAAGCGTGTAAAATCTCTCCAAGAAATGCCTTGCAATCTCGACCAATTTTCAGATTCTTCAGATGAGAACGAAACGGATAAATTTGAAAATGACAGCATACCACAATCATCAAAAGTAGTACAAAATTTATGTGGTCCTTCTGCTGCATCATCATCACTTTCACAGCCATTCGAATCGACCAATGATACTGATTCTGACATTTTTAATTTGCAAGAGCTCAAAGATAATATACTGACCGACGGCGAGAGTATCATGTTCCAAGAATCTGGTCTCAAGATATGGGAGGTAATTCTCATAATTCTTGGTATTTCAACACGATTTCACCTTAGTTATAAGGGTCGACGTGCCTTGATTGAAGCAACAAAATTGTTTGCTGGGCCACAATATGCTACTTGGAACATAAGTGACTATTACTTATCAAAAATATTAGATCCACTTCAAAGCGTTATAAAATACCACTTCTACTGCAATGTTCGTTGCAAGGAACGAGAGGAGCCATCAACGAGAAGGAAATTAAAAAAACATGACACTATTTGTAATACATATTTGCATCAGTTTACATGATCGATGAACTCACCGTACTATTTTCTATCGATAGACGTAAAATATCAAATTATTTCCTTATTGAAAATGGAAGTTGTCAGGGAAGGTTTGTTGAATAATTTAAAGAATGCTAATCCTATTGACCGCATCGAAGGAATAATGAAGGATGTTTACGATGGACTTCTGTATAAAAGAATAGTTGCAGAAATGAAAGATGACTGCGTACTCTTAACGTTTTCATTAGCCACAGAAGGGGCACCCTTAAATGAAAGCACAAAAACATCTTTTTGGCCAACGCTTTGAGGTATTAATGAACTGCCTCCAAAGTTACGGTTCAAGTATCCCTTATTAGCAGGTTTATGGATGGGAAAAAAGGAACCTAAACCTGAAATGATGAATCTGTACATAAAAACGCTTGTGCAACAAGTGAAAAGCTTAGGAGACGTTGGTTTCGTCATGAACATCAATGGGGAAAATATTCGGTTTCTTGTGCGGCCGTTAATGTGTAATGTTGATAGCGTAGCACGTCCGCTTCTACAAAAAAGAAATCAATTCAATGGCACTTTCGGATGTTCTTGGTGCTACTCTGAAGGGCAACATTTACATGGCTCAATGAGATATTTGATGGAAGAAAACGAACCAGCTAAGAGAAGTTACTACCAATATTTGCTGGACATGCTTCTCAGAAGATTAGACAATTGTCTCTGAAAAGGGAAAAAGTATTGTCAGTAAATGAGGATAAAGAAAAAGAGGATGATGAAGAAAAGCATGACTGTGAAGAAGCAGAAGCACCCACAACTTCAGATTCAAATCAGAAATCGAAAAAGAAGCCACGAAAGAATGCTAAAACAATTAGGGGTGTGAAGGGATTTTCCGTTTTAACGGAATTGCAAGGATTCGACATGGTATGGGGCTTTTTAAGAGATTATTTGCATGCTGACTTAATTGGAGTTGTACTTCAATTGTGTAATAACTGGACTAATTCACACAGTCCTGTTCATTTAACAAAGCAACAGCAGGTGGCGGTTAATGAGAAACTGATGAAAATGACTCCGCCTCAGGAGGTACACCGACTTGTAAGACCTTTGACTTCGGAAAAAAGCAAATGGAAAGCCTCAGAATGACGCAGCTGGTTACTTTTTATGCAATCCCTTATTTAAAAGGAATTTTAGATGACTATGCTCTGCAACATTTTGCTTTATACGTCAAAAGTCTGTATACACTCCTTTAAAGTAGGATAACTGAAGAAGAATTGCAGAAAGCTGACTACGATCTTCACCAATTTGTCTACTTTTATGAAATTATTCACGGTGAAAAGTATATCACTTTTAATGTTCACACTTTAAATCATTTAGTTGACTCTGTCAGATGTTGCGAACCTGCTTGGGCGAACTCGATATTTTCTTCGGAAAATGCTATCTACTATTTAAAGGAATGTGAACACGGACCTAAAGGTGTCTATCATCAAATGGCAAAAAATACCATACAAAGAAATATTTTTCAAAGCCTTGTATCAGAAGTGGTTCAATCTCCTAACGTATTGCAGTATTGCGAACCAATGTATCCCAGAAAAGAGGTAGCATCATTCTGCCGTAGCGGAGAAGTTGTTCTAATTGGAAACGGGTCACTCAACTCGAGCTTTCCTTCGCCTGAAGGCAGTCAGGTTCGTGAATTTGACCGATGCATATTTTCTGACATGGTAGTCAATTCTGGACAGTACAATAGACCAATAAAATCCGATGATACCGTGTTTCGTCTAAAAAACAACAAATTTGTTCAAATATTGCATTTACTTCACTGCGACGAAACTGTTTTATCAGAAGTCATGTACCTAATTGTTAGTAAAGTAGTTTTGAGTTGCACAGAACAAAACGCTCAACGTACTGCGTTTGATGATGTCGAGATAAATCATTTATTCAAAGTAGGAAAGAGAGGAGATAAAGATATTATAAAAATAACAGACTTGAAGGAAAAGTGTGTACATTTGCAGCTGGATGATGTTACTTACCTTTGCACGTTACCTAATCGGGTTGAAATTTAATAGCAAAATACGACTGTCATTATTCACTACGGTACATGATAATTATAACCAGTACTTGAAATGTTAAGTAATTTGTTTTTCGACGTCCGTGGAACTATCACAAATGAAATAAAAATAAATTTTCGATTTCACTTACATATTTCTTATTTGTTTTAATGTATTACATATTTATGGATTTTTGCAAACCCATTCCCGATCATACTCTGCATATGGCCGGGTAGGATTTCCTCAGGCGAATATTTTGATTTTCTGTTTGAAAGCCGGATAGTCTGATAGATAACCGTTTTCGGACCTAGAAGAAAACAGTCTTCTAACGTAAGTTCCAATAGAGCTCAGGATAGGGCCGAATAAGATTCCATCAAGCAAACAATTTGACAGTTTCCAATGTCCGCTTGGAAGCCGGATAAAGCCATCTAGGCAATCGTTTTCGGAATTAAACGAAAACAGTCTCCTAATGTGAGTTCCGACAACATTCTAGACAGGGCCGCATAAGTTCCCGTCAGACAAATAATTCAATTTTCCATCTCCGATGTTCGCTTCAAATGCGGATAGATCTAGATAGAAAACCGTTTTTAGACTCAAACGAAAAGTCTTCTAATGTAAGTTCCGACAACATTCCAGATAGGGTCGCATAAGTTCCCGTAAGGGAAATAATTCAATTTTCCATTTCCGATGTTGGCTTCAAATGCGGATAGATCCAGATAGAAAACCGTTCTTAGACTCAAACGAAATCTTCTAATTTTAGTTCCGTCATAGTTCCAGATAGGGCCGCATAAGATTTCGTCGGGCAAATAATTCAATGTTTTGTTTCCGATGTTCGCTTAAAAGCTATATAGAACCGAATAGAAAACCATTTTCAAACTTAGATGAAAAGTCTTCTAACTTAAGTTCCGACAAAGTTCCAGATAGGGCCGCATGAGATTGCGCCGGTCAAATAATTCAATTTTCTGTTTCCAAGGTTCGCTTCAAATCTGGATAGATCCAGATAGAAAACGGTTCTTGGACTTAGATGAAAAGAGTCTTCTAATTTAAATTCCGTCAAAGTTCCGGATAGGGACAGATAAAAAGCTATTTTCCATATTACATCCCGATTGAGGTCCGGATAGAGTCGCTAGTTTTCCGTTTAAGATTTTACGAGACGAAAGAGATTCAGATAGGGACGGGATAAAATCCGAAGTGGGCTATCTGCACCTTTATCCGGTTTTGTATCTGACTCTATCGGATCCTATCCGTCATTTTAAGCAGGGTTCCATTTGATGCATGCGAGAATCACCATGAATCTAATGGAGGACTCTGATTGGTCGAGAAGCTAATGCGGTATGCAGTATGCGCTATGCAAAAGTGTGTGCTTCCTGAGTTAAGGTGCAGTTATCACTTTCAAAACGCATGTATGGAGATCGGTCTCCTTATTATTACTCCGTGCAGGTGACGTAAGAAATTGAAAAATCGGGATATAGGGATCACTAATTTATGAATGACCACTACTCTATTCGTGCTTGAGTTACAAGCTCAGCAGACTAATTAAAAACTCCACTTTCAATGATACAACAAATACTATGATTTATTAGAATAAAATAAATTCAGGATACAAAATCGAATATAAAGATTTGAGTATGCACTTCACAACGGCCGAATTCCTTCTGAGCTCCGCAGCTCCAATCTCACACCGCAAGCCTTCGCTCTTCCTACCTCTTCACCACGGTCGTATATACAGGTCCCGAAACTCCCGGGAGTGGGGGTACCATCATTACTGAAGCCCTCTTGTTTCTCCTGA
>JAUMHM010000071.1:6404179-6415011 GCA_032362435.1 Melikaiella ostensackeni | reverse complement strand
AACTGCAATGTTCACGAAACGTCGGCAAGATTCGTAGTTTTGCACAGGATTGAAACCCGAAACACCTCCTTTCATCATAATGAATCATCGTGAAAGCATTAAATCTATTATCATCAAGATAATTTTTAATCGTCTTTCTAACTATTGTTTTGTATATATTATACGGTGAGCGAAAAAATCGAGCGCGAATATTATGATGAGAATGTATTTCTCAAGGCTGATAGAGCCTTAAGTAAATAAATGTTCTTTTTTTCTTGAAATCAAAAACAAATTCAGTAATTTTCTGCATGAAGAACACATAACACCAAGCGCAAAGTGCGACGACCACATGCTTCAGAACGCGAAGAGCGCGATGAGAATGTTCCCGCAAAGCGGGCAGATTTTTAATTATGTGTTTCTAAGCTTCAACAAATACAATGAAAGAATTTAAAAAACAGGAATGAAAGAACAAAAGCATTTCTACAAACCAAATGCATGATGCGAATGGAATGTTAGCTGTGTACGCTTGTAGATTATTATTATTAATACTTTTTTCATGATATTTTGCCATTTTTATATAACTAACGCAGAAGACGTTTTGATGAATTCTCAAAAGTTTATTCAATCCAATCAGATTATAAATGAGTTTAATACAAATACTTGAAAATAAGTTTTAGTATTTATTTTAATATACTCATGATAATATCTGAAATGGATGCCAAGAAAGTTACAGATATAATAATATAAACATGAGGCCAGTAAGCATAGCAGAAAGCTGTGAGATAAAAAAGCGCATATACTAAATTTGTTTCTATAGAAGACTAATAACAAATAATAAATTTATTGCTTTGTTGACATCGGGTCTATGTACAGATGAACATGTAATATTGAAATGACATTGAGACTTAAGTAGAAAATTCTTATTTAAACTCCTCACAAACTTTATGTTTCTGATTCTGCCAAAAAAGTGATTATTGGTAGTTTTGAACATTCTTAAAATCCTAGAACTTTTTAAATTTGTAAATCTTGTCAACGCCTACTAGAAATGTCGAATAAAACTTTTCGATTCGATAATTTAAAAATGTCAGGAAGATCATTTCTGAGTTTTTCTTACCCTCTAGAATCTTTGACAACAGCTACTAAAATTCTTGGAAAAATTATGTTTCTGGTGTTTAAAATACTCTACTTTTTTATTTTTTATTTAATTAACCTGATTGAAGAACGTAGTCTTCATTTTGGGAACCTAAAAACGCGTCTCAAATCCTGAATAAATTTCTCAAATCCTTCAAAACTTAGCATGGCAAAAGCATTCAGGTAGCGAAACAGACATCGAAAAATGTTATGATTTTCGGACTCTTTGAAATGATAATTGAAGAAGAATATGATTTTTGAGAAATTGTTACACAATTTGCCTCTAAGTTGAACCTTTCCAGCCTTCAAAATTCACTGAATATACATGAAGGCCAGAGTTTATCTACATTTTCTTTAAAAATTTCAAAATATTTCTAAGTATTTCAAGGTATTTAAAAAAATTTCAGGATATTTCAACGGTTTTCATAGGATTCCAATGTACTTCATAAGATTTCAGATGACCTAGTTAGGTTCGAGATTTTTTCTATCAGATTTAAAAGCTTTTCATATTCAAAATGAGAAAAATTAAAATATTGAACGTTACTAAATGAAAGCGATTTCAAATCAATGTCATTCTGAATCAAATAATTTTGATTTAGATGCCTTAGAAATTAAACTGCGTTTCCGAATTGAATATTGAAATTCGTATAACTAATAATTGAACGAGCTTAGAATTAAGATATTCACAATTGTCACTTTCAAAATTGATCATTTTTTCAAAAAAGAGTTAAGATCATAGGATAATTCTGAAATAAATTCGTATAAACTATATAAACTGCTGGAAAATAAATCAATTTAATTTTGAAATATGAGAAGATTGTACAATAATTTCAATTCAAATTGAAAACCTGAATGGTTGAAGAATTTCAAATAAATATAAAACGTTCTCAATCGAATAGGTGCAAATTCAGCTGTACAGGAAAGGCCTTAAATGTTTCTTATAGTGGTGCAAAGATCCTAAATATCAATATAAGAAATGCGAATCAAATTTTTAAAATTAATTTTACTTTTGCAAACGTACTTCTGTAAATTGCAGGTTTTGGTAATTACTGCGACTTTATTCACCATACTTTTTCGCAATAATTAGTGATAAATTAAAAATGTAAAGATTATGAATACCGTAAAACGGCGCTAACCAGAACACATTGGGGAAACCGGGCCACTCAGAATTTTATATTTTATACTTTTATTTTCTTCTGAAATCGTATATTTTTCTAAATAATAGAGATAATTGACTTTTCCTTTCTTATTATTGTGGAGGGTTCCCCAGCTTTTCTGATTCCGGAAGAACTAAATTTGTAGGTCTCTTCATGGAAAAGAATTTTTACTCGATACTTTCTCCCGTATATAGCATATTTTTCGAAAAAAAAAATTAAACATTTTATTTTTAGAAAAATAGCCGCTAGTTTGTTAATTTTTGAGTTTTTTTTTTCAAATTTCATTTTGGATTTGGAAGACTTAGGGAATCCTGCTCAATAATAAGAAAGAAAAAGTCAATCTTTTTTTATTTTTACTCAAAAAACGTACACAAAAAACGTCCGTATGGGAAAAAACTTTCTGTAGGTCTCTTCATGGAGTACAATTCTCACTTCAAAGTTTTTCCCGTATCAAACATATTTTTCGAAAGAACCCAAATTTTTTTGTTTTCAGAAAATAAAGGGTTTTTTCGGAAAATATGCTTGATAGGAAAAAAGTTTGAAGTAAAAATGGTACTCTTTGAAGATCTCTTCAAGAAGTACAATTTTTACTCTAAACTTTTTCCCGTGTCAAGTATATTTTTCAAAAAAACCCCTTTATTTTCAGAAAATAAAAATTGGCTCATGCGCAGACTAGTGCAAAGACTTGCAGTTGCCTAGGTGGGAGACACGAGAATGTGTGCGTTAAAATACGTATGGAGGAGAGCGGGAACATACGGAGCGCAGATACCGAGACTGTATTGTATATAGAAAACGATTATAAGATGATCAACATTGAAATAAATAATGAAAAAATATTGAAGGAGTTAACGTAAAAAGTAGAGAAACTATAAAGGAATAATTTATTTTAGAGCGCTCATAACCTCATATGGAAGTACTATACACAAAAATAGCGATTATGCACGAATGAACTTTAACCAGCAAAAATTTGTGACTTCCCTTGATATCTTTGAAATCGTTTGAAATGTCATTGAAATCCATAAAAATCCTTTGGAGTCTCTTGAAACTCCTTGATACCTATCGAAATATTTTTAAATCCATTAGAATCTTGGAAATCTGTTAAAACTTCCCTAGAGATATCTTGAAATTTGTTGAATCCCCTAAAAATCTTTGAAATACTTGGAGGTCCTATTAAAATTACTCAAATTTTGTGAAATTTTTCTCCAAAGATTTCCAACGGTTTCAAAGAATTTTCCTTGAAATCTTTGGAAACCGTAAAAATCCATTAAAATTAGTAGAAATCATTCCAAATCCCTTGAATATACATTAAAGTTATGTATTCATTGAAGTTCTCTAAAAAAACCTGTATAATCCTTAGAAATCTTTGAAATACCTCGAAATCCTTGGAGATTCAATAAATTCCTTTAAATGTTGTGCAATGTCTTGAATACCTTAAAATCCCCTGAAATTTTTGCTTCGGAATCGCTAGGAATCTATTGAAATTTCATTCTCTAAAATCAAGTTCTCTAGAAAGCCATTGAAATCGTTGAAAATCCTACATAATACTTTGAAATCCCTTTGAATTTTTCTAATGCCTTAAAATTCTTTATAATCTTTCAGAAGAACTGAAAATCGTTAAAATTCTTTAAAATTTTTTCAATTCGTTTATATCTCTTGAAGCTGTTCAAAACTCTTGAAATAAAATTCAATTTATTCCCTAAAGTTCTCTTAAAATTCATAGAAATCCCTCAAAATTCGTAGAAATCCCTCAAAATCCCTTAAAATATTAGGGAATCGTAAAAGTCCATTAAAATAAGTAAAAATTATTTAAAACCCTTGAATATAAATTAAATTAAACTTATGTATTAATGGTCTCTACAAGAGAGTTAAAAAAATATGCTTGATATGGACAAAAGTTTGAAATAACAGGTGTACTCTTTGAAGAGGCCTGCAAAAAGTTCCTATTACATTTTTCGATATTTTGAAACGTTTTTTGAGTACGTTTTTTGCTTACGTTTTTGTAGCAAAAATACAAAAGAGGACTTTCTCTTTTTTATTATTTTGGAGGGTTGCCTAAATTTCCCAAGTCCGGAATAAAATTAAGAAAAACTAAAAAATTAAGAAAACGGCGGCTGTTTTTCTAAAAATTCAAAATTTTTTTTTCCGAAAAATATGCTTGGTACCGGAAAAAGTTTGGAGTAAAAATTGTACTCCTCGAAGAAATTTTGGGTGTTTCCAAAAAATATGCTTGATACGGAAAAAAGTTCGGAGTAAAAATTGTACACCTTCAAGAGACCTCCAAGAAGATTTCTTTCCATTTTTCGATATTTTGAACCGTTTTTTGAGTACGCCTTTTTGCGCATATTTTTTTGCATGAAAATACAAAAAGTTGACTTTTTCTTTTTTATCATTGTAGAGGGTTCCCTTGACCTTCCAAATCCGAAATGAAATTTGAAAGAACTTGAAAATTGCCAAAATGACGGCTATTTTTCTGGAAATAAAATATTTAGGTTTTCACCGAAAAATATGCTAGGTACGGGAAAAAGTTTAGGATTAAGATTATTTTCCTTGACGAAACCTATTGAAAGCTCCTTTTCCATTTTTTGATATTTTGAGCCGTTTCTTCAGCACATTCTTTGAGTGAAAACACACTAATTTCTGATGGAACTCAAAAACCGTTCGAAAATATCTAAAATGGGAAAAGAATCTTTTACATGTCTCTTGAAGGAAAACAATTTTGACATTGAACTTTTTCTCCTATCTCGCATATTTTCCAAAAAAAGACCCAAATTTTTTATTTTTAGAAAAGAAGGCGCTACTTTGTTAATTTTTGATTTTCTTCAGATTTTTTTGTGGATTTGGAAGAGTGAGGGAACCTTCCACAATTATAAAAAAATCAATTATCTCCATTATTTTCTGTACAGTTGAATTTGCACCTGTTCGATTGGAAACGTTTTAGAAGAGCTTTAGAAGAATTTTCAACTAAATGAACGATATTGAAATATAAATTTTCACTTTGAAATCCTTTAAAATTTGGCGAAGTGTATTGAAATCACTTTCAATCTAATAAGATCGTCTGAAATCTTAGCGAATGCATTGGAATCTCATAAAAACCGTTGAAATGTCCTGCAATTTCTTTAAATACTTTTAAATATTTTGAAATCTTTAAAAAAAGTCCGCATAAATTCTGGCCTTTATGTGTATTCAGTAAATTTTGAAGGCTAGAAAGGTGCGACTCAAAACTGAATTGTGCAACAATTTCCCGAAAATTATATTTCTTTTCTTCAATTATTATTTCAAGGAATCCGAAAATCATAAATTTTATGATGTCTGTTTCGCTACCTGAATGTTTTTGACATTTTAACTTTTGAAAGATTGAAAAAACCGATTCAGGATTTAAGAAACTTTTTCAGGGTCCCATAATGAAGATAAGGTTCTTTAAGCAGGTTAAGCCGATGAAAAAAAATGTAGAGCATTTTAAAAACTGAAAACATAATTTTTCTAAGAGTTTTAGTAGTTGTTGTCAAAGCGCAGTTTTTAGTTCATGAGAAAATACTTTTTCTTTGCATATTTCTTGCAATATTTGATTAAAGTGAAAACTTATCAAAAGTAAAATGAACACTTTTCTGATCACAGAAAGAAAAGTCTAGTTTATATCACAGCTTGTTTACAGTGAACCTTGTCTCCAAGCATAGTGCATAAGACTGTCCTCCTTCCTCGGGGCTACTTTATATCACACCTTGAAACAAGCCGACTTTCGGGCTTAAATCAAGACCTTTTTGTTCTATGTACTTTTTATTATTTTCTCTGCATCATCATATTTTCCAAACTAATAACTCGATCGCGACTCTCGATATGAAAATGTAATTCCGAAAATCGCAGGTGTTTTGAGAACAGGTTTAAATTTGGTTAAATTGAAAAAGAATTTTCATTTCCCAGTTTTGATTATAGTTCGCGAGGAGTTTGAATAATAATTTTCTATTTAAGTGTCAATGTTATATCAATATTACATGCTCATCAGCACGCCGCATAAAGTTGGTTCGCAGAGATGCTTTCGTTTTTTCATTCCTGTTTTTAAATTGATTCATTTCATTTTATAAAGCTTAGAAACACATAATTAACAGTAGAATGATATTTATTCAATATTTATGAAATTATTTGAGATCAATCTTGAATCATTGAAATCGAACATCGTAATGAAATTAATAATTGGAAGCTAATATTTTTGAAATGAACATATTTTACGTTTTACTTATTACGCTTGTTTAATTTTCCTCTGCAGTTATTAGGTTTTTCATTTTCTCATAACATTTTTTCAGGACATAAAGATTAGCCTAGTCTTTTTCAATTCTGATATCAGTTCCATAAAAAAAATTAAATTGCTAAAATCTATTACAATTACAATTTTTCAATTTCAGCATGAGTGGAATCTTCAACCTTCTCAGTTTATTATTTAAAAAGTCAGAATAATTTTAAATATCATAAAAGTTGTTTATTTTTTGAAATACATAATACGATGTATAAAATAATACCGATAGTATTTTAGTTTCATTATAGCTTTGTTAAAGAGATATATTTAAATTGTAATGAATGCTCATAAGTATCACATCTTGTATGTACTTTCATATGAGTGGTACAAGATAAATCATTTATTAACAGTTTTTCTACTTTCTGCAATAACTCTCGTATTGTTTCAATATTATTTATTTTTGTACTGATTTTTCTATAATGATTTTTCTATAAAATTTTCCTATAATCACGAAAAAGGTATAGGAAATCCATTATAGGAAAATCATCATAGGCCTACAGTGAATTTCCTATAATATTTTCTTATAAAATCAATACGTAATTATTCCAAAAATTAATTTAAATATATGGCACATTGATTGGGGGGTGGTATTTGGGGCTGAAGAGAAGGGTCTTAGGAGGGTACGAATTAAAGAGTTACCTTCAATCCTACACCGCTAGATTGTAAGCGTGTAATTTTGTCAACAGATTTGCGAAGAAAAATAAATAAATTGTGAACATTTGCTATTTTGTTTGTTAACATTATTTGAAATTTGCATGCAAAAGAAAATTATTGACATCACGAAATTGTTTTGAAATTGCAGGCAAAAACACTGTAGTGCAATTTTTTGGAAAGAGAGAAATATTGATAGCAAATTATTCTTTTTTTTCGTAGTTGCTGTCAAAATTACTTGCAATTGAAAAAATGGAGAGTAGGTAATTTTGACAGTAGATTCAGCAAGGTGCATCAAGTATGAAATTATTGACTGCGCCAAATTTTTTTATTGTCAGGAAGATATTTTTGAAAAAAACTTTTTTTTCATGCCATAAATAATAATTTTGTTACTACATTCAGGGCAGAAAGCCGAGCTGAAATTTTCATAAACGTAATCGGATTCATTTATGTTTACGATATTTTTGGAATCAATAAGCGTTGTCAAAAGTTTCTCTAAGAGTAATTCGCGCAATTGAGAGATTTGCTTCAAGGTTACGACGGTGATGGCGCTGACGTTCGAGCATTCATTTCGTTGATAGCGATTGGTATCCCTGACTCTGTTATATGCCCGCAATTTTCAAACGGTAAACGGTTTTCGTTGTTGGTAAATATCAGAATGATTAATGGTAAAAGCATATATGTACCAAAAATTGAATGAATAAAGATATTTATCAAGAAGGGGTGACAAGGTTATAAATTGGGATTGTTTTGAGAATTGTTAAATATTGTTTTAAGAATTTCCAATATTTTTATTTCATTTTGATAAATGCCTGACATTAAAAATCATGCCTGAAATTACATTGATTATTGGATCAAAATTATTTCATTTAATTGGCAGTAACGAGCTGAAACAAAAGTTTCGGTCGGATCCCTGATTTTTTCGAAGTGGAAATGGAAGTCAAATTATGTTAGCTTTAAAAAATGAATAAGTGCCAATGCTTCCTGCTGTAATTTTTAGGAAAAATAAACTTATATTCTAATAAATGGCCGAATATTACATTTTTCAAATTATATTTTCCTTAAATAATTCACAATTGTTATCTTATAGCAAAGAACCTCAGCAATATAATATATAAGCAGTTCATTATGCTGCAAAAACTAAACTTATTCACTGGAAAAAGTCCAATAAAGAAATTTGTTTAAATGATACACAATTGGTGTCTGATAGCAAAATATCACCGCAAAAGAGCATTGGTGTAATATTTATAATTGATTGTGTTGAAAAAAAACTAAACTTATATAAGGAAAATCGCTGAATCATGCTTGTTTATTGAACTTCTTATGAACAATTAAGAAATGATGTTTAAAATATTCAATTTTTAAATTCACATTCACACATTTCATTTCTGTTTCCTTTCAAAAATATAAGTCCTATATATTTAAATATCGCGAAAAAAAGATATAGCTTTCATTTACCAATTTGTTTATAAGAATTTAAAAAATATTGTCATTTAAGTGACACTGCTGGATGATATTTTAATGACCTTACTGCCTCGAATAGGACCATTTTTGATAAACTAAATTTTTTGGCTCTAAGCGACAGCCTTGAAAAACAATTTTTTTATTTTTCTCATTAAATAACGACATTTCAATAAAATTCTTAAAAAATGTAACACTTTCATTTAAAAAAAAAAGGTTGCAAATCGGATTAAAATTGATTTCTCCAGAGGCACTTTTTTGCCTCACTGTGATCTAATTTCATGCATATCCAAGTACGAATATGTTCTAAACTTTAGAGCGTTAAGAAGAATGGTATGATTTCTATTTTAGTACACTGAAAGTCCCATAAAAGTCCGACTTTGGTTCTTGCCTATAATGGCCTTGGACATATGGCAGAGTGACTCCAATGTCAACAATAACGGCCGTATGAACAATTTCCAGTAGGAATGCATAATATCAATTAACTTAATTTTGCACAAATGTAGATTTTTGTATGATTTAATCATTATAATCCAATAATAATTTTTTTGTAATAATGAAGACTAATTAATGAAGAGAGAACTTTTCGCGTGTGTTTAAAAATGAATGAGAAATATGCACGCGAGTTTTTAGACTGCCCGCTTTATAGCTACGAAACTGCGTGCTGAACGCCACAGCCCTCGCAACGCCTTCCACTCATCCCCTCAGACTCCGTCGCCTACGAATGCGAGCTGGTAGAATTCTAGGAAGGACATATTGCAGACTGACTTATTAGGGACTTCAGTGTACCTCGCCGGCCATGGTTTTTAAGATCGCTGACTACAAATTTAAAAATTGGAGCTATTAAAAAATTTCACCATCAGGTTCAAAATCTGTTTGTAAAAATTGTTAGAGTCACTTAATACGAATCTATTATCAAAACTAAATATATTTCATTCTTAGAATAATGACCTTAATTTATTTCCTAAGTTGAAATTGATATTCTTAGTTTTTTGTTTTTGTTTAATTTTGAGAAAGGTGAATGAATATTTCATTACTATGATGCACGTAGAATTGGAAGAATTTTTATTCTCATTTAAACAACACGCTTTAAGCGTGGTACAAAAAATATTAAAGTACAAGGAAAATTTTAAAACTTTTGAACACCATTCGAATGAAAAATGACTGATTATGTGTTTCTATAGGTGGAGTTGAATTCACTTTTTGTACTTTTTTCGACTGACTCATCCATCTTCGAAGAAAATAATTATATCACATCCCAGATTGAATCCGACTTACCTTGACGTTTACCAAGTAGTCTTGAGGGGTCATTCTACTATCTCGGCAAAAAAAGGTGATTTTCAAGAATTTTTTCCTCAACAACTACTTTATATAATTAAATAAAATTTTCAACGTTCATTTATGCAGTCTCAAAGTTTACAAAAAAAATTTTTTACATAAAATTATTATTTAGCTTAGGTATTATCTAACAATAAACAAAGTGTCTAAAAAAAAGGCATGTCCATTGCGCGCACGATTACTCAAAAAGTTCTGAACCGATTACTTTCAAATTTCCTACGTTTGTTCTAAACATAAATATCTACAAAGTGACGAAGCGGTTTTTCAATTTTTCTTATTATATCATAGGTAAATCAACAAAAAAAGAGCGAAAAAACACGATTTTTGGAAATTTTTTGTTAAAATTGCCGCCATTTTGTTATTTTGCGAAATAGAAAAAAATCCGCTCCGTCACTTCGTAGATATTTATGTTTAGAAAAACGTAGAAAATTTGAAAGAAATTGGTTGAAAACTTTTTGAGAAATCGTGCGCGCAGTGGACATACCTTTTTTTTAGACACTTTGTTTATTGTTCAATAATACCTGAACTAAATAATAATTTTATGTGAAAATTTTTTTTGTAAACTTTCAGATTGCATAATAAACGCTGAAAAGTTTATTTAATTATATAGATTAGTTGTTGCGAAAAAAAATCTTGAAAATGACTTTTTTTTTGCCGAGATAGTAAAATGACTCCTTAAGGGGGTAGTACACTCTGGCGGCATGAAAAATAGGTTATTTTCGCGAATTTTGAAAAGGGTAAATAACGATCATTTGAAAAAATGAAATGCATGGTTTTATTCTTTGAAATATCCTCTTAAAGGGATAATTTTTTCGTCGAGATCTGAT
>JAUMHM010000071.1:6382914-6403131 GCA_032362435.1 Melikaiella ostensackeni | reverse complement strand
TTGCAGGAAGATTTTAAACTCCTTTCTCGAGGTTCCTTTATCATTGTGAGTCCCCTCGCCTCTCATAAATCGGGGCGCTTTATTATAATTAGGGTGCTTCTAAAAATATATCATAGCCAGCATACATAAGTTTTTTAAAATATAATTTTATTTATAATCTAGCTCTCTTCGTTTGTTTCTTGTTAGTATTACTCGTTCATGCGCCATTCCACTCTGCGATCTTCATTTGTTCCTGTTCGTAATTTTCGTTTGTGAGTCATCTCATTGTGTGATTTTCGTTTGTTTTCTGTTTTTTATTTTCGTTCATGGCAAGTGAACGTAAATTGCGAACAAGAACAAATGAAGATCATAGAGCGGAGTAACAAACTCGACTTAGTTGAAAACATAATTTTTGCGATTCGAATATTTATTGCGATCCTATTATCCAAACATGTCTATATTACAACAAAAACTCATGAAACTGAAACAGATCTTTCTCCCTCTGACGCAGCTTCCGATGACCCAACATTCGAAGTTAAGGGCAAATCGAAGATAGCTATTTCTGAAGCTGTATACTTTGAAATTCTTATCCAGAGGACAGTCGCTACTCATGAATACTGTTGCATTTGTTTCTCTATGAAAAATATAACTACAATTCCTGGAGAAGCAGAATCCAATCGTATATCAAAAAGAAAATCTTTATACCACCTGTAAATCGGTGTTGTACAACTCATGTTCTAAAAAATTGAATATAAGAGAGAGAGGCTCACAATAATAAAGCAGCCCTATTTGTGAGAGGCGAGGGGACTCACGATAATAAAGCATCCCGGTTTGTCAGAGGCGAGGGAACTCACGATAATAAAGCGCCCCGATTCGTGAGAGGCGATGGGACTCACAATAATGTGAACTCTAGAAACTATAATTTGGATAGGCTAACTGCAGACGTTTATGAAGGAAATATTACTTATGATGTATTTAATTACATCAGTTACACCACTTACAATGCTATCTTCAATTTCAACAATTTTTCTAACCATGAGAAAATGCAATAGACTTGTGTTCCAAAGTATGCGGTCAGGAGCAATGTGCGCAGTGTTGCATGCGCGATTTTTATATTTTTTGACATTGTTCCACCCCTTCAAAAAATTAAAAAAAAATACGTCACGAAGGATATTCTAAGGAATGTTTATGTAAAATATGGGTGTGGTCACTCTAGAACATAACTTCAAAAAAAATTTGAAAAATTCCAAAAAACTTTTTTACTTGTAATTTTTTTCAAAAATTTTTCATATTTTTTTTGGAATAGCCTCATCAGTGTTGACAACATATTTTTTTTTCAACATCGGTCAAGCCGTTCTCGAGAAAAATCACTTTTTAAATTTTTCATTATCCCTCCATAACTCCCACAAAAATTAATTTTTAGGGTTATCACTGGCAGAAATTTTACTTCAAATGGATTCGAACCTAAGACAGAAATTTGAAGTTAGTAAGTGCGTGGGCAAATTTTTTGTGCTTGCCCGGCTATGCCCTTTGTATTCTATATAATTCTGTATAAAAGTGGAACCGATTTTAACTGATTTTAACCTTTTCTGACTGAAAGTTATTTGTAGATGAGATTTTGCTTTTGATTACAGTTCTTTGGCATCCTAAAAACTATTCAAGACCAAATTTAAATAATCGATCTGGACCTCTTCGAAAAAAATCAATTTTTTTGTTTAATTAAGCCTTAAGGAAAAAATTTGTGGAAAATATCATTATAATTTATGATCATATTTTTAAATTTCTTTCTTGGTATAATTTAATTATTGAAAATTCGAATATTTGAATATTATTATTTTTTTCCAATTACATAGTCGCTTACATAGTCGAACCTGTAAATATTGGTCCTTACCATTCATATCCTTAGTTTAGGTTTTTGATTAAGGTAAATAAAATTTTCAAATTGTCTTTAGTAAGAAATTATAAATTTAATAGTATTTAATGTAGAATGATGTTTTAGACCTATAATAAGGATATGAATTTGTAAAGCCCAATATTGACAAGTTCGACTTTATAATCGACTAATTGGCAAATAGTAATCTCAATTCAAAAATTCGAGTTTAAAAAATTTAAATTGTATTAAAAAGGAATCTAAAAATACGGTTATAATAATCAGAGTTGGTCACTTTCATCACCGAAAAAAATACGTGGTTATTTCACGGTTTTTTTCCGGTTCACAAAAAATTTTCCTGGTTATTCAAGTTCAAGTTTAAATTCAAAAGTTCAAACTGTCAAAGCTGAAGATTTTTTCATTTGAAATAATCAAAACTAAACCACAAACTAAAGTAGTCGAAATTGAACTCTTCTGAATTTTCAACTCTCCAAATCTTCTAAATTAAAGCTTAAAAAATTTGTCATTCAAAAACTTTTTATTCAGTCATTTAATAATGAACAAGCTTTAAAATATAAACCTTCTGATTTCTATAAGTTTTATTTTAAGAGCTTCAGAACAAACATTATCATAAAATGAAACATTCAAAATAGTGAAGTATCAATTTCACAAACTTTAATTGTACAAATTAAATGGTAAAAGCTGGTAAAGGACTCCAACTTTTATCATTTATTAACCAGTCAAAATAAATTATTGTAAAGTATACAAATTAAATGTCGCCACTTTTATCGCTGAGAAAAATTCCCGGTTTTCAAATTTTTTCAAATTTATTAAATTGTCATGGAAAATGATGTAAATATAACATTGTTAACACTTGTTTTTGATACAGAATTCAACTCTAGAAAATTAAAGAAAAATTTAATTTACAACAGTTAAATTTTCTACAGTTGATTTTTTAACAGTTGAATTTTTAACTTTTGAATATAGAAGTAAATTCAAAGTTCCAATGTTGAAAATTCAATTAAATTTTTTTTCCATTTTTAACTGTTTAAAAATCACTATAATGGATTTTGTGAGTATTTTTACTAGTCATTAGTAAAAAAACTACTGGTTCGTAGTGAGGTTGTTATTAATTTATTCCCGTACAAAATTTCTAAGTGAATAAGCAACAAGTTTACTGCTACTTTTAATTTTACACTACTTTATGAATACGCACTTATTGACTTAGATGTACGGAGTATACAGGTATGATCAAAATTTTCATCTTCTCAAACAATAGTATACGAAATTACAAATAAATATAAAAGAAATATTAATGAGTTATCGCTAGAAAATTTTTTTCATTAAGTTTCAGTCACTTGTGAAAATAATAGGTACAAGAATACGGAGCTTATTCACTTAAGCTTTAAAAAAACCTTCATTTCGTAGACATACATACATTTTTTTGAATTGCAAAAGTTTGTTCAATTGAAGACTAATTACGTTTCACGATTCTTCAATCAATTTTAACATTTTGATTTTTGATTAATTTATTGATGGAACCTATGGTCACTCAATTGAAAGAAAGTAAAAAAGTAAAAAACCGATTCAATCTTGGGCACAAGGAATATCGGATTTTCCAACGCACGGGCTAATCGAATTGAAAAATCAAATTCGATGACGCTTGGAATGTCGGTTTTTCGACACTCGATGGACAGGCCGATCGAGTTGGAAAAACCAATCCGACGGTAGTACGCCTTGAATGTCGGGTTTTCGACCTTCGATCGGTGGGTCGATCGAATCGAATAAACCGATCCGAAAATGAACGCACGTCGAATCGAAAATGCCATATTCGATCTGACGAAATGCACACATCTAATTTACTCTTATCTAATTGCCATATCAACTATACATAATTACATATTTTTGGCGTTTCTTTACAGAAGTTCACATTGGAAGGATTGACTGATTATAAAAAATATACGTGATAATATTAATACGTCATTTAGGCTCTTGTGGATTACTTATGCATTATTTTACTAAAAATGTTAAAAATTCACTAACAGCACTAAAAACAAAATTCAAGTCCGCTTTCATTTTGATCAAAGCCTACTTTGTGAACTGTTTTTCTCCTCTACTAGAAGATCTATCCATCCTCAATGTTGTCATCATAATTATTTGCATCATTGTTATTATTTCCCTGTGAAAATTCTCGTAAAGTAAGAAGAATAGACTCAATCTTTTCCAGTCTTTTCATAACTGAATCAAGTTCTGAAATTACTCTCTCTTCAGTGGAAACTCGTCCACGTTGAGAAAGAATTTCCTTCGCATTTGCGGTGATCGACGAGTCCAATTTGAGAGTGGCGAATCTTCTAGATTTGAAACTTCTACGTCCTTGAAGAAGAATCTCGTGATTCTTGTAAGGTTTCACGCTAACCTTACCTTCAGGTAGATACTTTTGGAAAATTAATATTCGCCTGGCTATAAAAGCGAGCGGATTTAACTTCGGACTTTGAAGGATAGGTTGCAAACAACAGCAGCACCGATTTTTGGGAAAGAATAGAAGTCCCACTGCAACTCCTTCTACGTATGAAATCAACTTTGTCCTGGAAAAAGACGAAAACGATAGATTTGAGATATTTTTCTTCCAAACAAGAATGTTCAAATTCGTCTGTTTTTTTTAAAACAGGTTTTTACTTTTGACTGACAGGAAAAAGGTTTAAACTCAAGAATTTATCAAATAATGTTTCACCTCAGATGGCGAATTCCCGATTAAAAACCTTTCTTCTCACAATAAGGGACTTAGTACATTCTTGTTTGGCGATGTCGATTTCTGAATTTTAAACGTTAGAAATTATGTGGCCATGAGAAAAATGTGCTTCGTTCTAGCCTAACAATAGACTTCGCTAGCCAAAGATTCTTATCCCACTAAATCCGGACCAATCCGAGATCGGCGAAGAGGCTTAAAAAAGTTATGAAAGACCGATAAGAAATTTAGGAAATTTTCGGTAATGTTTGGTAACTTTCTTAAGTTGGCTCACATTAAGCTAGCTTACTTAACGCTCGGTACTTTACGCTGCATGGTGTAACCAGTTGGCCGAACAGATTGAAAAAAGTATGTATTTCGAATTGAACTTGTTGTAAGTGGACGGATTAATTCGAATTGGATCGGATATAGATTTCGAAATAGCTTGGATTCGTTTGAAATTAATTTCTATCCGAAATTTTCGTCATGGTGATGATTAAAATGAAACGGAATAGTTATTACCTCGAAATTAAGCTCACAAGCTCAGCCTCTGCCAGAATCTCTTGCGTATCGCTCACGGCAAGTCCGGTTAATAAGTTAAAGAGAACAATAGCAATCAGAAACTCGAAGAGTACGAAAATTAAATGTCCCAAAACAGGATACATTACGAAGGGAATGTTGCTGGCTTCGAACTCTCCCGTCAACATGACAATTGTTTTAAAAATCGATTGTGGTGCATTTGGAAAAGGCTTATTCTCTTCATCGCCCTCTTTAAAGAGAGTATAAAATGCCAGAGCGAATGATAGTATCAAAAATGCATATAAAAATAGAAACTTGATGAAGTTTACGGAAACCGTCTTAAAAATTTCGATTCCAGTGGACATCTTGGGATGCTGACCGATGAGTACTACCAGTTCCCAGGCTGAGAGTAAAATTACTATTGCCCCAACCTGAGCATTACTCGTAAACAGAAAAACTGCTGCCAAGATTACCAAAGTCACTTCAAGCCAGTTTTCAAAGCTGGTGATATAATGACCTGCAAAATTATAGTGAGTGTAATTATCTGATTTTTGCAATTATATAGATATGTTTATCCACATGAAAAGTGCCCTTATGATCAGTATGGAGTTACATATAGGGGCATAAATACCCGAAATTGTAAACAAAAGACGCGAACCCTCTAGCTTGAAAAACAAGTCAACGGGGCATTTTTTGAGTTGAATCTTCGGTAAAAACGCATCTAAAGTTGGCGAGTGCCCTAAGCGCACGTGTTACATTTTTGCTTCGAACATGAAATATATTCACTTTGTTTTCGGGACATGAAGATAGTGACAATAGATTCAGCATATTTAGGTCCTAGTAATATTTCCCCCTCAAACTCGAAAATCATAATTTTGACCTTCGTTGAGAAAAACGCGATATCTCTTACACTATAAACGGCCATGATAATATAAGAATCCTTTTCATATCGACGTACATATATACTGTTGAATATTTATAGTTCTGCAAACAATTGTAATGTCCCACCTGGCGAAGACAAGCATTGGAAGAATTCTCTCAAAGCGAGGATTACTATTGCTGCGATAGTTATTGTCCAGAATATTGCTTCCTCTGCAGTGAAAACATCCTTCTTCTCCGTCTCATTTTTCGCGTTTGCAAAGATAATATAAGAATTTAAAAATATGTAAAATACCAAGTAGAAAAGCAAATTCGCATACAAAATGTAGCGAATTCTACTCCATTTAATGTATAAAAAGGAAGTAAGGAGTGGATGTTTTAAAAGATGTTTCAGGGCCTTGTTCTCGGCTATGTACCGTAGTGCCAGCATTTCGGTATCCGCTTTCGTCTGGTTTCTTTTCTTAGAACCTAGTAGGGGTTTCTCGATCTCGTGATTGGGAGTATGAGGCATCAGACAGTGATAATCAAAGTGGATTTCGTAATCATCGGAGCGTTCGTTACTGCTTTGAACGCAATCGTCGAAGTAATTAGATAATGTTGCAGGACAGATATGAGCTAGAGGAGGCACGCCCAAACGATTTTGGTGTCCAATGTAACTCCCTGCTCGCAACAAAAGGTCTACAGCTGCAGAGTTCTCGGCTCTTGCAGCATAATGCAGTGGGGTGTTGCCTTTTTCTGTGAAAGAAAGATGTGATTATAGGATTAAATCATACAAACTAGTCTGATTTAATAAATTAGCCATCAATAAATGTAGCTATTTTGAGTGTCTTCTCAAATATTGAATAAAACAATGAAAAATCCAATTGAGGTTTTAAAAATTATGCTATGTGCACAGGGGGTCGCTCATTGAATATTTAACTTGTCCTATCTGCCGTTTCTCACTCCAGAACACGGAAAATAACAATAGTGACAACAGTCGTCTTAAAGGTACCATTTGTATATCTTTGAGTTTTTGTTCGTTGTGGTATTTCCAATGTTCTTAAATTTTAAAAAACTCACCATCCTCGACCCGCACGTCAACATTTTTCTGTGACAGTATGAGCTTTAGACACTTGAGCCTTACATCTTGGTGATCTGAACTCCTTCTGCAGGGTGTAGCTAATTCCTGACAGGCTAAATTTATCAACTTTTTCCCTAAATGAGAATCATAATTTAACATCTCTTTCAAGACTTCATAATGTCCTCTCTGCACAGCAATCTCGGCAGCTTTCGATATTTCTACAATTTCTTCTCTGCTGATTAATTTTGCCACGGCCTTGGAAAGATTTCGTGCAGCAGCTTCCTTGATCAGTTCCTCTGTGTTTATCAAAACGTTCGGTTCTACCTTTTCTAAATTCTCTATGAAATTTTTTTCATCATTGGAATCTAGATAGTACCTCAATTGATTTGTGCCCACTTTACTTTCTTGAATCTCGGAGAGAATTAAATCTGGGAATTTATTTTGTAAGATTTGTCTTGCAGTTTGTTTCCTAAAGTCTTTGTAAGTGTCCAAGTCCACAGGTATTTTAGATTTTTCGAGAATAAGACGCACAATCTCTTGTTGGTTTGTGGCGGCAGCTTGATGAATGGCTGTGATGCCTTTACTGTTAGGAATATTCGGACTAGCACCACCTTGCAAAAGCATTTCAACGCAATTTTTGTCGTTATTTTTCACTGCAATGTGTAAGGCCGTTTGCCTTCCCACCTCCAGATTAGGGTTAATGCCAGGATCTTCCAAAAGTATCTATGTCGATTAGAAATAACTTGTTTTTTAGATTATATTTGTATTTAAAGGTAAGAAAATTATGATTCTTAATTTCATAAGAAATTCTTCATTTAAACCAGTTTTTCGTTTAGAAATTTCTCACCTGTACAACATCCACGTGGCCATTTTCTACCGCAAAGTGAATTGGGGCTCTATTGTGTGACTCATTGATTCGATTAGGATTTGCACCAAGTTCCAAGAGAAATTCTACAAAATCTTTTAGACCTTCACTTGAAGCAATGTCAATAAATGTTTTATGGTACGGATGTGGAAAAAGGTAATCAATTTGTATTCCAGATGGATGCTTCTTTAAGGCTTTGTTCATGAAGCTCTTGAAAGCTGCATAATGTGATGCCTCCAAGCTTGTCAAAAGCAATTTATACAGGCTCGGGTTTTGCTCGTTCAGGGGATGGAGCTGCAACAGCTCCTCTTCTGGATCCATCTCACTTTCTGTAATTAAATACATTACAATTGTTAACAACACATAAATCAAGATAATACTTGTGTTGTTTTGTCAAATTAACGAAAGTATTTTGTTGTTTCTATAGACACCAAATGTTTCTTATGTTTATAATTTAAATGACACGTATGTATTTGAGTACTGTGTACACTACCGTCGGAAATAATGAGTACGGTTAGCGCGACCGGAACTAAAAATCACTGCTGACTGTGAAACGCGATAACTCGATCAAAAAAAATTAGTAAAAGTAGGCGGAAGGTGACTACAAAAAGGATTTCGTAGCCTAATAAGTCATTAATAAAGTCCTTCAAACCTCCCTATCCCTTCCCACCCTCCCAGAGCTTCCCCTCATTTCTCCCTCCTCTCAATTCCCCGTGCTTTCCCTCACCCCTCCCCTTACTTCCCATCAGTTCCCATCCCCAGGGGAAATGAGGGGTCATTTCCCCTTACTTCCCCATTTCTATACAACGGGCGGACACCCGACCGAAGCAGAATAAGATGTCGTCCCGGTACCAAAGACGAAGCGTTACGGCCTTTGCTAATGGTGTGTAAATAAAACTCGAACTAGTTTTCTTCTAGAATTATATTGGGAATCAACAAATAAGTTTAATCAAAGTACCTGGAAGGGTCCTTCGATGTATTCATTTTGGATCAAGGCCATAAAAGTGAGAGTGACCTGTGTTTACTTCGGAAAAGGATCGGTCTACCTGAAAGGGAAGAAGCGTGACCGTGACCGTGAAGTAGTTGCCTTTAGGTTTTTATCGGGTGGAGTCGGAAATTTATTTAGTTGAAATTTATTAAATTGATTTGTTTTAGAGTCCCGACTAGTTTTTTAAATAAATCATGATGTGCTGACCCAGGCGGAAAAGTTATGTATAGTGGAAAAAATTAGGTGTAAGTTTCATCCGTCTTATACATTATTTGGATAAAACAAATGAAAAGTATACATAATTTTTTCCACTATGCATAGCTTTGCCGCCTGGGCATAATTAACTATCTTTATATAGGAGGGCAGACATACAGTGTCGCGATTATCAGTAAAATAAATTGAATCATTTGCAATCATAAAAAAATGTGAGATTCCTCCCGGAGGTTTTTCCACGACGTGGTTTTTCCCGGTCGAGTTTATCTGAAGCAATGCCATACCGAAATATGGTAGTGTGGATGCGCAGGCAAATGCGACAGTCTATTCGTCCATTCTTTGAATAAACTTTAATTGACTTGACTCGAGTGACTAATTAATGTCGATCTTTTCACTTCGCTCCTCTAATTGTTGGTATCCGATCCGAATTTGTTTGGATTTGGTCGGGTACGAAACAGTGTGCGAGATACTCAACCAGCAAGAGCAGTAGATCATATAGCTTCGGAAAGCGAAAACTATGCCTGGAAGAAGCTCTGAATACGTTTTTGAAATTGAATTTCAGCAGAAAAATATCAGTTAATAAAAAGTTTCATATGATTTTCACTATTCATTCATTGATTCTTCCTGATCACCAATTCCTCAACATTTTTGGCATTCATCTGCTCAAATAATTAAATTTTTTGGACAGAGCGGTAACATGTCTTATATGGGCTTAGAGCGCAACCCTTCTTCACATAAATAAAGCACATCATCGTTTTTCTCATTGAAAAACGAACAGATTCATTTATATTGAATTCATTCTAAAGCTAATAGAAAGGATTGAGTCACGCGAGAAAATTGGCGTGATGCGTCACTCCAGTTTTGTAAATTCATTTGCGAAAACTACGTTTTGTAACTGATACCTTAAGCAGAAGTTTTCAGAAAAATAAGAATATTAATTTATGTGTTTCTTACCTTATAACGAATGTGACTATTCTGAGGTGGCAAATGGTACGTAACATTTATAGTGTCACCATGTGACATTGCTCGTTATTACCTACTGGATTAGTAACATACTACTAAATATCTTACTCGTAACATGTGATCACTGAAAAAACATAGAGGACAGTAACAGATAGCTGGGTACTATTAATATTATTTTTTGTTGAACTCTTGTTATATTTATTTTAAAATATTTTTTTTTAATTTAGTGAACGACACCATATTTCCAGGAAACGACACCTGTATGTATTTTAAATTAAAAATAATTTAGAGAGTTATTCGTTAAAAATGTTATGTAATTTAGTTACTTTAGACAATAAAGAACAAATTTTTTTATAATAATGTATGCTTTTGCAAGAAAAGAAGAAGTTTTCGTCGAAAAGGAATACCTTTAATATTGAAATAATAGTAATAATAAATAAAAAATATTGAAAAAAAATTGCGCCTTTTGTTTTTCCGAAATTTTGATTTTGACAGGTGGCGCTGGGCACTCGAAATTTTCCATGTAAAACACATGGTAAAAAATCACTTTTTGGGGTTTTTGGAATAACATCTGTGGGTTTGGGAAAATTTTACGCCAAAGTTATAGGACTTGCAGAGGATTTTCCAACGAAGAGTTATATGTACTCGTATTAATCGTATGGCTTTGCCATCCCTAACACAAGCTCACGATACCCCGAAATGTACCCTTAAATCCAAAAAAGTTAATTCTGCACGGAATATACACCTTTGAGCACTGTATTCTCGTTTCTTTTTTGCTAAAAATTATTGTTTTTTCGTTGTTTTGTTGTTTTTAATTTATTTTTTAAATTTAAGAATTTTTTCAACAATTAATAATTATTTCCAGTATTTATTCGTATTGTCCTAGAGAACTCTACTTTTTTTCTTATAAATTTTTAGTCTACATTGCCTTTTTTATATTAAATACCGTGGTATCTTAGCCTTATTATTCAACAATTTTTTTTCGTTTGAAAAAATTTTTCCAGAAAAATCAGGAATTGATGGTACAAGATACAGGTATATCTCAGAAATCCCAGGAAACTTTTTGGTTATAAACAAATCAAAGCAAAGAATATTGATGAATTGCTGAATGAAAAAAATTAATACTTCGTTTCAGCAGATTCATACAAGTTCTTCTCATCTTTCCAGATAGATACATCTTCCGATCAGCAACAATTTTCATTGCAAGTTTATAAAGGATATAGGCAAAACTTCCCAGGCAGCAGCAAAACAGCAGCGTCTCGCAGCACATACTGATAGGCAACGTAGAGTGACATTTCATAAGAAACGAACTTCTGCACAAAAATTTTTACAATTGGACAAAATACTGGAAATAACTACACTTAACTCTCGATATACCGCGCCTCGTCTTACTGCGTCCCTAGAATTCTGCCAACTCGCACTCGTGGACGAGGGAGCCCCGGGGACAGGGCAAGACGCGCGGCGTCCTTGCGGCAATCACGCAATACCGTACCAATACAAGGCAGGCAGCTCGTACACTCGCATACATATTTCGCATTTATTTTTGAATACACACGGAAAATCCTCTTCTTATTGATTACTCTTCATTATTAAAAAAGGTCCATCCTTTATGATAACAAGAATCTAAATTTGTACAAAATACAGTTAATTAATATTATGTATCCTACTGGAAATGGTTCATACGGCCTTGACTGTTTTCATCGTAGAGATTCTGGGAAGAGTCACGGTCAAAGTAAGCAATGCCCGAGACCCGCGCTAACTCGAGAGTTGAGTAAAATAATTAACTGTTTGAAATGTTCATGAATATAAAAAATATAATATATATTTTCAAAGATCATTAGTTGTAGTTTAGAGCAGAAAAGAAGAAAAACTCACAAACTTCCTGGAAAAAATAGTACAAATAAATTTAATTTGTTTCAAAAAATTAGGGTTTGTTAAATAATAAATCTGAGGTATCGCAAACGTATAAATTATATTAGGAGGCAATCCTGATTATGAGTCTGTTAGAAAATATCCGACTTTTTGAGAAAAAACAATTATTTAAACAAATGAAAATTGTTGAAACAAATAGCACAAATAGTGCCGACAATACCCCTGTTTACCCTATTTCATGTGAAAAGTTTTTAACACCAATATAAGGATTTCTCGGATATAGTACTTTGACTTCAACTCGTGTTATGACCTCGAGACGTTGTAGCCAAAATCTGATATTTATTCCACACAATCTTTAAAATCTTATCTTTAATTTACGCAACGGTGATTGCCGAGAAAAATATTCATTGGCTCTCAGAAAAAAAATTTTGTTTAATTCAAAACAATTTCTTTGGCTTAAAGAAATGTTTTTTGGTTCCAGTGAAAATTTTTCTTTAATTTAAAATGATTTTTTTCATTTTCAAGTTATTTTTGGTTGAATAAAAAAATTATGTTAAAGAAACAGTTTCTTCAATTCAAGTAAATATTTTTCTGAGTATAGTATACGACTTCTACCATTAACCCGGATCACGACAGAAAAATGATTGTCTGAAAATAACGAGAAAAATTTTGTCGTTTTGATCTTTGACCTCGATGTGCCAGCTGAGAGAATTTCTTCTTTTCGCTCATACTTTCAGGAATTTGCGGCGCACTAGAAATTTTTCAGCCCCGCCTCTTGAAAGGTAAAGATGAAATTTTTTTTCGATACGCCTATTTGTTCAATAATTCAAGATTGCTGTTCTTGATATATTCAAATGGTTTTTATGGACTTTAATCTAAGTAAAATACATTATCTTCTGAGATACAGTTTAAAATATCTAAATTTTTCATTTCCAATCAAAAACAAAATATCCAAAATTAAGGCATTTTATATTTTTCTAGACCAAATGTTCCTTTGACTAAAAGTTGTTTCATATCTTATTGTAAGAATTATAATCTACTTTTTATCAACATAATAGAAAAACTTTAAAAAATATTCATTCTCTATTCAGTATGTAACAGTTTGCTTTATGAGTAATTCAGTTTTAGATGAATCTGTAATTTTTGCACTTAAATTATAATTTTATAACACCGTCAGACGTTTTTAGACTATTTTTCTGTCCTTTGAACAATGCCAGGTGATTCTTGTGGGATTTTTTGCGTAGATTACGAATCTAGTGAAAGAAAATACGTTTTTGACACTATTAGCAAGCTCTTAAAAAAATAATGAGACATGTTTGAATCCTAGACTAGGGCTCAAATGAAAGCATAAACATTTTCCTTTAAAGCTATTGTACCAAAAACTAAAAGATATTACCATGAAGCAGTTGGGGACCGTTTATTAGTCCATGCTAATGTCCTTTAGTTTTAAGTATAATATCTTTGAAGGAATAGGTTTAAGCTTTCATTTAAGCTTCGGTTGAAGGATCTAGCACGTCTCATTATTTTTTATGGGCTTCCAAAAAAAGTCAAAATGCGTTTTGTTTTTAATTTTTGACATTGATTTACTCAAAAACTCGACGTGCTAGAGCATTTTTGGCAACGAATTCGTAATCTGTATGCAACAAGTCCTATAAGAAACACCTGGATTTGTTTAAAGGATAAAAATCATGTTGGACAGTGTAATTTATGCATATGAAATGCATACAAATTTATATTGTTTTCAAACTAAAAAAAATAATCAAATTTTTTCCAAGCGACGATGACTTCCAATCCAATCACGTAGTTTCTTTTTGTCTATTTTATTGATCATGAATTTTTTTTTAATCTTCATAAATCCCGTCATCACGAGAATCGGTTTAAGGCCACAAATAAGTTTATATGGGTGCTGAAAGCACTCTATAGTCTGTACTCGGTGATCTCATCTTGACACTCAACAGCCACACCAATTATTATAATACCATTTGCGTGCATAATACTGATCCTTTTTATCCCTAATACGTATCAAATACCAACAGCTCGATAGGTCGCCATCGTTGAATTAACATTTTCGACTTTCACAATCGACGCGCTTGTCAGATTATCAATTCACTTCCGGCAATTGACTTTAATTTAGACTTGGCTGAATAAGTCGTATTAAAGTGAGCAAAACTCGAAAAAACTGAAGTTTTTCTCACTCAAAAACTTAAGGTTTTTAAATAAAATTAATTTTCCATCAAACTAAGTTTACTCTTTGTTTTTTATTCTCTCGAGGATAAAGATTCTATATGAGAATATAACAATATTTTCAATATATAGAATGATAAACATTATTATTTCTTTCATACTGGATAATGAATATCATTTAATTCTAAGTTAATAGCAAACATTAATAATAAACAGTTTTTATTTTATTTGTTTTATTAGTACGAAATATTTGAATAGGTGATAAGCAGATAATTTTCTACGTGTTCATATATTTTTGCTGGTTAGATATTTCATGTATATGTAATATGAATTAGATGTGTACGGGTATATATCGCATGCAGTTTTAAGTGAGAATCGTGGTTAAAATTACTCAAAGAGACATTCTTTATCACTGATTCATTAAGTTTTCGTTTATTTTTTTGTGATTAGTTATGATAGCCTAGAAATGTAAATTGTTCAGGTAGATTGAGATGTACTCACGGAAAATAACACACCTGATGCTTTGAGAGTAGATCCAGGCGGAGCATTCCTGGATTAGTTGTTACCGCAACGACCAGACTGAGCCACTTTCCTACAGTCGGACTATTACCTCAGTATCAAATGGAGAGGGACGAGGCTGGCCATCCGATCTGTACTGCTGTCATCATTACCATATATCTCGAAAAGGAGTTCAATTCACGACCAATTTTCTCAAACATGACTTTCTTAATGTTCTTCCAGGTTTTAATAATATGGGCCTATTGTTTGAAAATCTTTTTTTTTTTTAATAAAAGTTAATGTCAAAAATGTTGAAAAAAGATATATGAATTTTATAAAAATAAATTTTATAATGAAGGTGCGAAACATTGACTTTTTTAAATAACGTAATATTTACTTTTTTTTTAAAAAAATTGTAAGACACATAATTCCTAACCAGATCTTTCTATGTAATAAATTATATAAAATTAAGTGTGAGAGATAAATATGCTTTATGTGCACTGTAGAAAAAATCTTTGGTAATTTTTCATACATATATTGAAGTAATAAACCCATAGTACTGAAGTTTTCTCATACCTCAGTATGGAAAAATAAGTACACGTGGATCGGACTTTTTATACACCTGGCTAGTATTTTCCCCATACTTCGGTATGGGAAAAATGCCGATTGCCCGACATATTGGTTGTATTTTTCCTATACCCGGTTGGTACTTTTCCCATATCTGGGTATGGAAAAAATGGAATTTCTATAATGCGTTAGTTATATTTTTTCCATGTTGAATAAGTATTTTTCCTATGTCTGTGTGAATGAAAATCACACTCAAATTATTTTTTTAAATCGTAAAATAATTTATTGCGAGAAACTAAAACTGTACGTATTCTATATTTGCCGTATTTAACCATTATAAAAAAGCAGAGTATTTAATATAATGTTCGAAATATTGAGTAAAATTTAAAATAAAATATATACAAAGCAATATAATCTCATAAGCGGTGAAAGCTTAAGAAAGATTGTATGCTTCATTAGCAGCAAAATCGGCTTCCTCTCCTATACGGTTCATCCATTTTTTAACAGAAGGATTGACCGCATTTTGTTTCTCTTCTTCTTTCCTCTCTTGTGTTCACCCTTAGGGCTGATGTTTTGGAAAAACCTGCAAAGATTCCAAAAAGAATTATTATTTCGCAAATTACTCAAATGAAGATGACTGATTAAACTATGAGATGATGCAATGCGTTCATCTCTTTCGAGCACATTTTCCTCATGCGCAAACGAAATTTGTTGCTTGGGAAGCGGAAAAGATGTTAGAGTGAGATGAAGTTACATAAATGCAACTTTTACGTTGCAGCAACGCTTGATACTTGTTCTGTACTTCACAGTTATATACAAAATTTACTGACCACATCTTTCCAGAATTTTTCCTCTTCTGTTCCTTCTTTCTTTTTTCGACGAAAAGTCTAATTTCACTGAAATTGATTGCACTCGAAATAACTCACTATTTCACTTGTACAACTCCGAAACGCTTCACAAATGTACTGCAAATATGATGAATTAGACGCTTGACGCCATGATTAGATTATGCTTCACTCTCCTCGTTCTCCTTCAATCACCATGGTTACAGCACATGCGTGTATAGTTATGGGAAATCTTTAAGTGACCAACGGAAAATCTCCATGTTCGTATGGGATATTCAAAAGTATGGAAAAAATACATATTTTCGTATGGGAAAATTACGATAATTTTCTATAGTCTATGTAATTTATTACATAGGAAGGTTTGGTTAGAAATATTATGTTTCCATATAACCTTTTTTGAAAATATAAAAAACAGATATTAAGCCCTGGACATGGTTTCCGTTTCGAAAATTGATTTCGACTTCTCAGTCATCTATACATATTTACTTTTAATTGATATTATATTAAATATCCAATAATCCTTAAAATATATTTATTTCTATAATTTTTTAACATTCACGAAAATATTTTACTGAAAATTATACAAAAAGAAATTTGAATCTGTCAATCTGATATAAAAGTTTCAGTAATATTTATTGATGAACTATTTCAAAATGCAACATTCACAAAAAAACAGCGGGATCATTTTTGTGGCAGCTCATTTTGTTATCTTCTCAAAAAATATTTTTTTTCTCAAAATGATAATGCTTGAGTGTGAAATTATAACATGAACTTAGCATTCTCATTCTCTGGTGGCTCATTTTTGTTGCAACTCAAAACAACACCGAGGTGTACTTTCGAGAATCGGCGTTTTTTTGTGTTCCTCAAATTAAAAAATGATTTGGAGGGTGAAATTTCATAAAGGGTTAACGAGCAAAATCGTAATTTTACAATGCTGAGAAAACATGCTGTAAAATCGAAATTACAATTTGAAGAATAAAGAAAAGTTCAAAATGAGGTTTTATCAATAAAAGCGATTCTGTTCCAAGGAAATGTATGGCTAGCCTCGATTAAATTCAATCCAAAAGTGCTTGCACATCCAGTTTTTCTTTCTTACGTATTTCGGGGATACCCCGGTTATTTTAAATCAAAAAAGAAATAAATCATGCTATGCGTTTTTGAGAAAAACGATTTTTTCATTTTTAATGACTGAAAATCTAATTTTTTTCGAAAACCACGCAATATACAGGTATGGATAGCAGTTCATAACTCAAAGTTGTCCCCCTTTGTGAAATCTATAAAATTATACCCTTACTAGATGTTTATTTTATGTACTTCAACAAATTTTTCCAAAAAAGTAGAAAAAATCGACTGAAATAGAATTTAGATCAACGAACTTCAACATTTTATTTTTAAAAACATAGTTCAGTAACAATGTGAAGAACATGTTCTATGAGATTATTAAGGTTCCTGAGCTTCAGAGTAGAGAAAAATTGGTTTATATCTCTCAAATTAAAGAAACATCATTTTTAACGATTAAAAATCTCATTTTTCTCAAAAACGAAGCAAAATATGAATAGCCCTTTATAGTTTAAAATTGTTCCACATCCTGAGATCTACAAAATTATACCCTTACCATACGTTTATTTTGTGTAATTTAACAAATTTTTCCAAAAGAATGGAAAAAGTAAATAAAAATCGACTTAAATAGCATTTAGTTGAACGAAGTTCAACATTTTTTCAAAACGTTTGTTTCTAGTTGAATAACAATTTTAAACTAGATGCTATTTTAGTCGATTTTCATCGGCTTTTTCTATTTTTTTGGAAAAATTTATTAAAATAGACACAAGATAAACATTCGGTAAGGGTATAGTTTTATAGATTCCAGGAAGTGGAACAATTTTGATCCAGGTACTACCATTCTGCTATATAGTTGAATAACAATTTCAAACTAGATGCTATTTTAGTCGATTTTTATCGACTTTTTCTATTTTTTTGGACAAATTTATTAATTACTTGCCGAGCTCCCTCGACTTCACGATTCGTTGTCGGTGGCTATTAGAAGGTTAGAGTTGGTTTTTGTTTACAAAAATTGACAACTAAAAGAAAGACTTCAAATGCATATGTAATTAAATCTTGAAATATTTAATGATTATGCTTTTCAGGAATTCTTATGAAATATTTTAGACGATCCGATTCTATAGGGAATATATTATAAGACACTGGAAGTTTGTGAAGTTCAAATATATTGAATATATGTATATGGGATTTTGAGGTTAGGTTCATAATATGGTTGTCTGTTGTATAATGTGTTTTCATTGTTGTATAATGTGGTTCCATTTTTCATTACTTATGTTTTAATTTTCAATTGATTTTAAATATTGTGAAGTTAAAATGATAATAAATGATAACTATTTTTTAATTTATTAAATTAATCAACATTTTCACTGAATACGTACCTCTGATAATTACCTTTCTTTTCATGCTATTTTAGGCTCTAATCACAATTTTGGGGATTTTTAGAGAAAAAGCCGAAAAGTTATTAATTTGACCTCATATGCTTTTTTAATATATGAAAACTTTACAAAACCTTCAATGTCTTAAAATACTTATCTCAACATTACAAAATTTAATTTGTACGATTTTATTTCAATTGAAAAATAATTGTAATTGGAAATTAATTGTAAATAATTGTAGAATAAATTTAACAAAACTTATTTTATAAAAAAATATCTCATGATTCGAAAAGGACAATTAATTTTGAAGGTAAGTCTTTGTAGTATATTTTAATAACTAATGAACATATTTTTAGAATATTTTTCCTTGATCCTACCCTAGGGTCAAATATGGTGTGAAGAACCATCGTGAAATTTCAAATAAAAACTGTACTCTGTATACATTTAATTCAAAAATGAAAAATATTAATACTTTCATAAATATTCCTATATTTTATTGGAATATGATACACATTGATTTTGATTTTAAAGATTCTTGTAATTAGTTGGTCATTTTTTAAATTTTACGTCATTTTTGTACCATGTTTGACCCTAGGGAATAGATTTCAGGAATGAAATTATAAAAATATCTCCAGTAGTTAGTGCAATATTATGAAGACTTGCCTTTCAAATGATACCAAAAACTTTTAAAAATATTAACAAACGGTTGTGCAGATTTGGCTTTAACCTTTTGGACCAGTTAGAGGAATAGATATTTCTTTTATCGTTCTTCAGGATATGATTTTGCCCTAAACATGAAGCAGATATAAATACACTTAAAAAATTAAAATAAGAAAGATCTGAGATTCATGCAATTGTTCGTTAGGAAATCCCTCACATTTTTTAATATAACTCCTTCCACGACAATTTCGAAGGAAAATTTTTAAAATATTTTTATCAAATGATAAAAATTAGATCTTTTGTATCCAAATGAAATGATGAGAATTCTTTTATAATATTAATTATAGATGTTGAATTACCGTCAGTCCCCGAATTACTCACGCTTGAGAATTGAGAAATGGTCCTCTTCTTCGCGAACAAAAAGTATAAAAGTCCTTTCCTTGTCGCCTCTTCTTATTATTTATTTATTTATTGTACATATATATCTATTATTGTTCGTGGCTTTTTGCGACCCTCAGTAAAAATATTAATTTTTGGTTTAGTGGCTTTGGGGTCCGTGAATGATGAAGAAGATTAAGATTTCCATCAGACGTTTCGGCTCCATATATGGGCCCTTTTCAGTGTTTTATTCTAGAAACAGTTTTTGGTACATTTCACTTTCTTCCCTAAGACAGATTTTTGTGCGTCGACTTTTTTCTATATAAAATTAATTATTGTACTATATAAATAAAATATAATAACTATCTTTATACATTTATATTCAATGCGTGTTATCTTTAATCAGTGTCTAACAACCGTAAACTGGGAACATTACATTCTTATTTTAACATCTACATGTAGTCCTAATACATCATTGCACTACACTCATTCACTAACAATACTGATTTTTATTTATTGCTTACTTTATTATGAGCATGAGAATCTTTAAAAGAGCGAAACTGCGAAGTTATAAATTTGGACCGTATGATACGGAAAATCAGACAATTAAAAAATGGCAATCTGTTTTTGAGTTCAAACTAAACTTTTTTTATAAATGTATTCATATTGTTCGCCCCCCCCCCCCTTGAGTATGAGACACAACGACCATTGAAAATT
>JAUMHM010000071.1:6338377-6365579 GCA_032362435.1 Melikaiella ostensackeni | reverse complement strand
TACGGTGAGCGCAGAAAATCGAGCGCAAAGCGCGAATATTATGATGAGAATGTATTTCTTAAGGCCGATAGAGCCTTGAGTAAATAAATTTCCTTTCTCATTTAAAATCAAAAACAAATTAAAAAATTTCTACATGCAAAACATATAACACCGAGCGCGAAGTGCGAGATCATGTTTCGGAGCGCGAAGCGCGCGATGAGAATGTGCCTGCGAAGCGGGCAGATTTTTTGGTTGAAAATTCAACTACTTGATTGAAAGTTGAATTACATTCTTAAAAATTCTTTTTTTTTGAATTGTAGATTAATCTCTGGTTAAAAATTAATTTTTTAAACTAGAAATTTATCTTTTCTAGTTAGAAGTGGAACTATTTGTTTCAAAATTTATGTATTTTGTTGAAGATTCGTCTTTTTTGCTAGAAAATTAATTTTCTTTGTTGAAAATTTAACTATTTGGTTCAAAATTTATGAGTAATGTTACAAACTCGTCTTTTTTGGTAAGAAATTAATCTTTTTGGTTGAAAATGCAACTGCTTGGTTGAAAATTTATCTGTCTTGGTTAAGGATTCAAGTATTTTTTGAAAATTTGTCTTTTTTGGTTGAAAGTGGAACTATTTGCTTCAGAATTTATGTATTCTGTTACAAATTCGTCTTTTTTGGTAGAAGATAAATTTTCTTGGTTGAAAATTCGTCTTTTTGGTCAGAAATTTAATATTTGGTTATAATTTTAATTATTTTCTTGGAAATTCAACAATCTTGTTAAAAAGTCATCCTGTTCTATTGAAAATTCGACTTTTTTGGTGAAAAGTTAGTTTTTATAGTTGAAAATTTATCTTTTTAAAAATGTAACTGTTTGTTTATAAAAATAACTCTATTAGAAATTCAACAATTTTGTTAAAAAGTCATCCTGTTTTGTTGGAATTTCATATATTTTGGAAGGAAATTTATGTATTTTGTTGAAAATTCGACTTTTTTGATAGAAAACTAATTTTCTTGGTTAAAAATTCATCTTTTTGGTCGAAAATTCGACTATTTGGATATAATTCTAATTGTTTTCTTGGAAATTCAACAATTTTGTTAAAAAGTCATCCTGTTCTATTGAAAATTCGACTTCTTTGGTAAAAATTAATTTTCTTGGTTAAAAATTTATCTTGTTGGTCGGGAATTTAACTATTTGATTATAAATTTCATTACTTCACTGGAAATTCAACAATTTTGTTAAAACGTCATCCTGTTTTGTTGGAATTTCATCTATTTTGGAAGAAAATTCATGTCTTTTGTTGAAAATTCGACTTTTTTGGTGGAAAACCAATTTTCTTGGAAAATGTATTTTTTTTTGGTCGAAAATTCAACTATTTGTTTATAAATTCAATAATTTTCTTGGAAATTCAACAATTTTGTTGAAAAGTCATTCTGTTCTATTGAAAATTCGACTTTTTTGGTAAGAACTTAATTTTCGTGGTTAAAAATTTATCTTGTTGGTCGGGAATTTAACTATTTGATTATAAATTTAATTACTTTTTTTTAAATTCAACAATTTTGTTAAAACGTCATCTTCTTTTGTTGGAATTCCATCTATTATGGTAGAAAATTCATGCATGTTGTCAAAAATTCGATTTTTTTTATGGAAAACTAATTTTCTTTGTTGAAAATTTATCTTTTTGGTCGAAAATTTCACTATTTGGTTATACATTCAATTATTTTCTTGGAAATTCAAAAATTTTGTTGAAAAGTCATCCTGTTCTATTGAAAATTCGACTTTTTTGGTAAGAAGTTAATTTTCATGGTTAAAAATTTATCTTGTTGGTCGGGAATTTAACTATTTGGTTATAAATTTAATTAATTTATTGGAAATTCAACAATTTTGTTAAAACGTCATTCTCTTTTGTTGGAATTCCATCTAGTTTGGTAGACAATTCATGTATTTTGTTGAAAATTCGACTTTTTTGGTGAAAAATTAATTTTCTTGTTAAAAATTTATCTTGTTGGCTGAAAATGTAACTATTTGGTTATAAATTTATTTATTTTCTTGGAAATTCAACAATTTGGTTAAAACGTCATCCTCTTTTGTTGGAATTCCATTTATTTAGGTAGAAAATTCATGTATTTTGTTGAAATTTCGACTTTTTTGGTGAACAATTAATTTTCTTGGTTAAAAATTTATCTTTTTGGTCGAAAATTTTACTATTTGGTTATACATTTAATTTTTTTCTTGGAAATTCAACAATTTTGTTGAAAAGTCATCCTGTTCTATTGAAAATTCGACTTTTTTGGTAAAAAGTTAATTTTCTTGGTTAAAAATTTATCTTTTTGGACGAAAATTCAACCGTTTGGTTATAAGTTTAATTATTTTTTCGGAAATTCAACAATTTTTTTCAAAAGTCATCCCTTTTGTTGGAAATTCGTCTTTTTGGGTTAAAAATTTAACTATTATGGTAGATAATTTAGAGTTAGCTGAAATAACGTAAAATGTGCTAAAACTAAAGTTGAAAGCTTTTCTTTTGTTAGAAATCATAAAAGGAAAACTCGATTTCCTATTCATTGAAACTGAATGGAAAGCTCTCTCATAACACTTTATTTTCCTTTATTGTGCTATCTATGACTGTGGAAATTAATTTTTTTTTTATTAATTTTTTATATCATTACTCAGTAATGAACAAATATTAAAACCAAAGAATCCACGTACTTTATTATTATAGATTTTGAAAATTCAACCGTTTTGTAGAAAATTAAACAATTTGGTTGCAATTTTCTTTCTCTCTTTACTCAAAAATCTTTTTTGGTTAAAATTTCAACGCTTTTATTGAAAATTCTTCTTTTTGGTTCAAAATTCCTGATTTTAGGATAATCTAAAGTTAGCTGAAATAATGTAAAAAGTGCTAAGATTAAAGTTAAAAGTTTTTCTTTTGTTAGAAATAATGAAATGAAATTTCCTATTAATTAAAACTAATTGAAAAGGTCTCGCCTTACCCTTTATTTTCTTTTATTGTGCTATCTATGACTGCAGAAATTAATTTTTTCATTAAATTTTTTATTTCATCACTCAGTAATAAACAAATATTAAAACCAAAGAAGCCACGTACTTTATTATTACAGATTTTCGATTTTCTTAATTTTCCAGTCGATTACTGATAAGTGAGGACATCTAAGTGCAGAAATATCAATCTCTGATTCACTAACAAAGTTACTTTCAGTTTATTTCCAATGATAACTTTCAATAATGTTGGTTCATATCCTGGCTTGAAAATGAAAGTAAAACGGTAAACATTTTCAAAACCGTTGAATTGCGAATATTTTGTTTGTGAAATATTGCAAAGTACTCAAGATTTTTGAATTTGCAATCTCAAAATACATTCTTTTTTCATAACGAATTTTGAATTTCTATGTCTCCAAATCCCTAGACTTTCAATTTTGTAATTCATTATAAAAATTCCAGATATTCTAAATGTGTGATGTGAAAACGTTTCCAAATTCGAAAAATAAATTAGAGTCTCAACTACACTCGAAAAATTGTTTCACTCATGACTATTTACGACTTTTTACTTTTGACCTCGAATCTTTTACAATAATTACGGAATTAGGAGTAATAAGTCCTCCAATGGTCACGGGCTACCTACTTCATTTTTGACCTTCTATGGACCTCCAAGAATAACATATCTTCTTGTAATTAACGATGAAAATGAAAAAGAAAGAATAATTACAGTGACGTAACTAGAAACGTGGAGGCCCCCAACAAATTTCTTTAGGAGGCCCTTTTAAAAAAAAGAGCAATTCATCTAATACAAAGTATTGTCCTATTATAATAAAAAGGCCGATTCATGAATTGCTTTGTAGTGAACAAAATTTCCCAAAAACTTCAAAAATAAAAGCTTAAGGGTCATCCACAAATTACGTAAGGTGATTTTCTGAAATATTCAAACCCTTTCCCCCCATGTGAGAAACCGTAAGATTTGCTCTGCCCCCCCCCCCCCCGAGCCAACATATTTCTAAAAAATTTTTAACTCAGGGAATGAACATACATATAAATTCTATTAATTAAATAAATGTAGAACTTTAATGAAATTAGTTTTAGATGAGAAAATTTCCTATTCCTCACTTTTCGCGATTTTCTCGTTTTCAACTTAGATGTGAACTGAATTATTAGAACCTCATATGAAAATCCTACTATTTTAGGTTGAAAATTCCAGTTTTTGTTTGAAAATTCGTCTTTTTGGCGCGATAATTCAACAAATCGATTGAAATTTTGTTTCTTTCTTAAATTAAAAATTTTTTGCATGTGTAAAATTCAAATATTTTCTCAAAAGTTTGTCTTCTTTAGCAGAAAATTAATCTTTTCAGTCAAAAATGCAACTGTTTGGTTGAAAATTTATCTGTTTCAGTTGTGGATTCAACCATCTCGTCAAAAATTGGTCTTTTTTGGATAAATATAACTGCCAGGTTGAAAGTGGAACTACTTTGTTAAAAATTCATTTTTTTAGTTGAAGATTCATCATTTAAGTAAAAAATTTATCTCTTTGTTTGAAAATTTAACCATTTTATGTAAAATTCGTATTTTTTGGTAGGAAATTAATCTTTTTAGTTCAAAATTCAACTGTTTCTGTTTTAAAATGGAACCATTTTTTGGTTGAAATATCGACTATTACATTTTTCGTTCTTTTCTTTCGTTCTTTTTTGTTGGTTGAAAATCAATTTTTTAAACTGACTTTAACTATTCCATTTTTTGTCGAAAATTACTCTTTTAAGTTGAAAATTCAACTATTTGGTTCAAAATTTATGTATTTTGTTGAAAATTTGTCCTTTTGGTACGCAAGTAATCATTTTGGTCAAAAATGCAACTGTTTGATTTCAAATTATATGGTTTTAGGTGAGGATTCAAATATTTTGATGAAAATTCGTCTTTTTGGTAGAATATTAATGTTCTTGTTTGAAAATTTAACTTTCTGTTTGACCATTTATGAATTTTATTTGAAAGTTCCTTTTTTTGCTAGAAAATTAATCTTTTTTGTCAAAAATTCAACTATTTGGTTGAAAATTATTTTGGTTGAATTCAACTTTTCATGATTTAAGACGAAAATCCTTTTTTGTATAAATATGAACTATTACATTTTTCGTTTAGAATTCATGTCATTTGGTTGAAAATTCAAGTACTTGGTTTAAAGTGAAGTCAAAAATTCATTTTTTTGGTTGAAGATTCTTCATTTTAATTGAAAATTCATTTCTCTGATTGAAAATTCAACTATTTTGTTGAAAATTTGTTTTCTTGTTGTTGAATATGTATTTTTTTGAATTCAAAATTGACCTATTTGGTTTAAAATTCATGTAATTTGTTGAAAATTCGTCTTTTTGATAGAGAACTAATCATTTTTGTTGAAAATTTAACCATTTTGTTTGAAATTCATATATTTTGTTATAAATTCGTCTTTTTTAGTTAAATTGAATTATTCTGGGATCAAAATTAGAACTTGTTTTTGTAGAAGTATCGACTATTAGATTTTTTTCTGAGATTTCATCTTTTTCGATTGAAGAATTGTCATTGAAGTTGAAAATTCGTCTTTTTGGTTGAAAATTAATTTTTTAACTGATAATTTAACTATTCTATTTTTGGTTAAAAATTGATCTTTTTTAGTTGGAAATTTAACTATTTGGTTCTAAATTCATGTATTTTGTTGAAATACGGGTACATCTCTTTTGGTTGAATGTGGAAATAATTTGTTGAAAAATCGCTTTTCTTCTATTTGTAGATTCATCATTTAATTTGAAAATTCTTTTTTCTTTTTTATTGAAAATTGAACTATTTTACAGAAAATTCGTTCTTTTTGGGTTGAAAATTCAACTGATTTGTAAAAGATTTGTCTTGTTGGCCTGAAGATTCAACATTTTGGATGAATTTTTCTTCTCTGTTGACTAAACATTTCTTCTTGGTTGAAAATACGTCTTTTTGGTAAAATATTAATCCTCTTGATCGAAAATTCATTTTTTTGGTTGAAAATTCATCTATTTTGTTGAAAATGGAATACTTTTATTTGAAATTTCAGGGATTTAAAGCGTTTCAAGTTAATTTTTTAAAAATTAATAGAAAACTTATAATGCAATAAATTACATATTTTTTCAAAAGAAAATTCACTTTAGGTCTAACAGATCGTATTTCTGCTGGGCTTTCTTCTAACTTGTAATATTTTTGGAATTTATTCTTTTAGTAACAATTTCTTTTTATGTAAGATCTCTCCCCCCCCTAATAAGAAACAGTAAGATTCCCCTCCCAATAAGAAACAATAAGATCCCCCCCCCCATCCGCCCAAATCGTCTTACGTAATTTGTGGATGACCCCTTAAATAGATTTTAGCTGCTCAGCCTAGGCGGCCCCTCACAGGAAGAGGCCCCCCGCAATGCGGGGTTTTGCTGTAAAGTAGTTACGCCACTGAATAATTATCGTTAAAGTTTGAAAATTATTCATAAAAATACCAATTCAATACACACAAAAATCTAAGTACAGAAAGGTTCAAAAATTGCAGAACTTAAAAATCAAAAATTAAAAATAAGACTCAAAAATGTACGATTTCTAATTTTGAATAATTTAACATAAAAATGTGCAAATATCACAATTTAGGACTGCGAACTTTTCACGGGTTTCGAAGTGGTCTATAGAACTGGAAAAGTATCAAAAAAGAGTCTTTCTGAAGAAAAAAGTTTATGTTATTCATGTAAAATTTACTATTTTTTTTTTATTTCAAATGAAAAAGGAAATCTACTCACTTAAGGCTCTATCGGCCTTGAGGAATACATTCTCATCATAATATTCGCGCTCGATTTTCTGCACACATTTCTGTACTTTTCTAATAAATTATATAATTAAAATAATTTTTTTTCAAATATTTAAAAAGGGCTAAGATGATCTAAAAAAATCATAAGTCCGATTTTCACGCCAAAAAACGTAAGATATAAAAAAATATTTCAAAGAAAAATTACTGGCCTTAGAAAGACCTACAAATTTTCCATTGACCACTTTTGACCACTTCCATTCAATTTTCCTAACAGTATTTTTCACGATTAAAAGAAAACTACTTATCCTATAAAAAAGTGGTCAATGGAAAATTTGTAGGTCTTTTTAGGACCAATAATTTTTCCTTGTGACATTTTTCTAAATATCACAATTTTTGGCGGGGAAATTGAATTTATGATTTTTGAACATTATTTTTCACTATTGGAACGAAAATTACTCATCCTATCAAAAAATTGTTAATAGAAAAGTTGTAGATCTTTCTATGACCAACAATTTTATTTATAAACATTCTTTCTGTATCTCGCATAGTTTGGCCGGAAAATTAAATTTTTTAATTCTCAAAAAGCGTTTTTTGATGGATAAAACCAGAACCGTCAGTCAAAAATGGCTGGTTGACAAATATTTCCTTTTTTCCATGCCTTAAATAAGTGTGCCAAAGCACAATCCAATCCGATGATTCTTTCGAAATTTTTTGGCGATAAAAAATTATTTTTTGATTTTTTACAGTATTTTTCTCGATTGAAACGGAGACTACTAACCCTATCAAAATGTAGTCAGTAAAAAGTTTGTTAATATTTTTAAGACCAATAAGTTCCTTCCATAACATTTTTTATATCTCACGATTTTTAGCGGGGAAATTGAATTTCTGATTTTTGAACAGTATTTTTCACGATTAAAACAAAAACTACTTATTCTGTCAGAAAATTGTCAATGGAGAATTTATAGGTCTTTTTGAATTGAAAAGTTTCATGTCATTATATTTTTTTCGCATCTCGCATAGATTGGCCGGAAAATTAAATTTTTTAATTCTCGAAAAGCGTTTTTTGATGGATAAAACCAGAACTGTCAGTCAAAAATGGCTGGTTGACAAATATGTCCTTTTTTTCATGCCTTAAATAAGTGTGCCAAAGCACAATCCAATCCGATGATTCTTTCGAAATTTTTTGGCGAGAAAAAATTAGTTTTTAATTTTTTACAGTATTTTTTACGATTAAAACGTAAACTACTTACCCCATCAAAAAGTGGACAGTGGAAAATTTGTAAATATTTTTAAGAGCAATAATTTTTTCTTGTAAAATTATTTTATGTCTCACGATTTTTGTCAGGAAAATTAAATTTATGATTTTTGAACAGTATTTTTCACGATTAAAATGAAAACTACTTATTCTATCAAAAATTTGTCGAGAGAGAATTTGTAAATCTTTTTAAGGTCAAAAATTTTATTTGTCAACATTTTTTTCGTATCTCGCATATTTTGGCCGGAAAATTGCATTTTTTGATTCTCAAAAAGCATTTTTCGATGAATGAAACCACAACCGTTGATCAAAAATAGCTGGTTAACAAACTCGTCCTTTCTTTTTATGCCTTGAATAAGTGTGCCAAAGCGCTATCCAATCCGACAATTTTTCCGAAATTTATCAAGCCCACAGACGACGAATGCAATTAAATTTAAAATATTCCAATACCATTTTCCATACTTAAAAAACAAATCATGCCTCCTACCAAAAAATGTTTGAATAAAAGTTTACAGGTCTTCGTAAAAGCCACAATTTTGATATCTTAACTTTTTTTCGTATCTCGCGTTATTTGGCTCAAAATTTGAATTTTCGATTTTTCCAGAAAATTCAAAAAGTTGTTATGAAAATCTTATAGGGCTCTTAAAAAGCAACGTTTTTCTTCTCATGACTTTTTTTCATACCGCGCGTTGTTTGCCTTAAAATTTTCATTTTCGTTTGTTTTTTTGAATTTTGTAAATGCTATAATTCTGTTAATTTCCTTTTTATCGAAAAAGTCATGCAGATAAATTGTTCAACTTTCTGATTACTACGAATAGCCGTACATATAATTTTTAAATCCTAAAATAATGGTCTCAAAAATTATGAAAATGCTCTAACTTTTTGAATTTTCATTCAAAATGTCTGGCTGACGAACTCGACCTTCATATTGCGACACTAAAAGAGTGTGCCAAAGGCCAATCCAATAGATTAATTCTTTCAAAAGTGATGGTGCTCACAGGGAAACATACATACGTACATACATACAGACACATTCGTAAAAACCTGTTTTTAGGGTTCGGAGGGTCTCAAAACGTGGACATTTGACAAAAACAGGGGGGGGGGGGAATTTTAAATAAAACAAAAACATACATAAATCTAAGCCCTTCTCTGATGAGAATGTAAAAAGTAGTGTAAAAAATACTTTTAACTAAGAAAAGAACGTATTTAAAAAGAATTTCTTTCATATTTTTCTGTATGTAAATAACTGCGCCGAAGACTGATTTTTTTTAAATCTCATAAATTCCCTACTGGGAGGCCATTGGATAAATATTAATTTGCCAAAACATTATTTGTCAATGGCGACCCGTTTTCGAAGAAATCGACTTTTCTCCAAATTTTTTTATGAATTGAAATGTTTATTTATTAAATACGCACGCAAAATATGTAAATATAACATTTTTCTACCAGAAGAGACGAATTTCCAAAAATACATGAATTTTCTAACAGATAATTAAATTTTCAACTGATATGATGAATATTCAAAAAGAAAGAATTTTAACACGGCAGTTCAACTTTTAACCAAGTTCTTCAATTTTCAACTAAAGAGATGAATTTTCTACCTCAAATATTAATTTTCTACTAGAAAAGCCGAGTTTTCACCAAAATGAATCTGCAACCAAATAGTTCAATTTTCAACTAAAAAAGATCAATTTTCAACCAAAATAATGAATTTGGATTAAAGTACTATAGTTCAACTTTCATTCACGTAGTAGAGTTGTCATCGCAGAAATATATTTTTTAAAAATAAAAAATGGTTGCATTCAACCAAAAAAGACGAATTTTCAACAAAATAGTTGAATCCTCAACCAAAACAGATTAATTTTCAACCAAAAAGTTGAATTTTTAACCAATAAAGATGTTCAGAAGAAATTTCTACAAAAGGAGATGGTTTCAAGCAGAAAAGACGAAATTTAACAAAAGAGCCGAATTTTCAACCAAGAAAGATTTTTCAGTCAAGAAAGAAAAGCAATCGCAACTACATTGTTGAAGTTTCGGGCCATAAAGACGAATTTTCTACAAAGCAGTTGAATTGACAACCTGGAAATATGAATTTTCAACAAAAAAGTGAGTTTCCAACCAAATAATTCAATTTTCTACCAAAATAGTTGAATTTTCAACCTAAAATACGAATTTTCAACAAAACAGTTGAACTGGCAACCAAAAATTGAATTGTCAAATCCAAAAGACAAAATTCAACTAGAATTATGAATCTTCAACTAAAAAGTTGAATTGTCAACTGTTGACAATTCAAGGAAAAAAATGGCGACCCGTTTTCGAAAAAATCGACTTTTTTCAACAAAAAAATTTAATGGATTGAAATGTTTATTCATTAAATTATCATGTTAAATTGTCTGAGTACAACATTTTTTAACACATGTATTTAATATAAAATTCGCTTTTCCTTGTATTTTCAAGTGTTGAAAATTTAAATATTAAAAATTAAAGAAAATTTAATTTTGAATAGTTGAATTTTTAAATGTTGAAAATCGATGAAAATTTAAAATTGAATGTTTATATGCTACGCCTTTTCATTATGAGATTTTTAATAAGCCCATCGACTGTTCTGTTTTGATTGATTGATTTCTTGTTTAGGTAGAGTAGTTTCCTGAGGCATACATACATCTTTCATTTTTTGTTTTTTTTTTGTAAAAAATTGCAATACTTCAAAGATAGTCTGGGAAAAGCTATAGTCAATTTATCAATCAAGCGGTCCGGCTCGAAAGGTCACATTATTGAAACAATTAACATTATGTCGAATGGGAGACGGTAGAGATTTACGTGAGTATCTTCATAAATTTTTCGATACGATTGACAATTTGGCTGAAATTGAGATTGAAATAAATGCAGACTTACTAACAGTAATGCTTTTATACAGTCTTCCTCCAAGTTTTGAAAATTTTCGGTGTGCAATAGAATCTAAAGACGAGTTACACCCGAGGATAAATTACACCCGAGGATAAAGTTTAGTGTCTCGACAGCGGATGCACTACTCATTTCTACAAGGACTAGGAAAAATTTAAAATCATTGAGAGGCTAGAATCAGGAAAGCTTAAACTAACTAGCAGTGCTTCGACTGAAATAAAGGCTAAAAGAAAAGTATCTTTTTCTGCGAAAGTGGATGGTCTGCAAAACAGCGTAAGTCTTGATAATGTTTCACATCTTCCTGATCTACGCACAAATCTTTTATCTGCTGCTAAAATTACAGACAAAGACTACACAGTAATTTTCAGTTCGACGTCTGCAGAGATTATGAATGTCAACGGAATTATGAAATTGAAGGCAGACAGAATAAATGATTTATATTTCGTATCAGAAAAGGAACATGAATGCAAAAATACTACGGAAATGGATTTACGGAAAAACTAACAAATACTGAAACTTGACAGCTGGCATCGTAGAATGGGACACGTCAACGTTCGATGTCTTTTAGAAAGTCATCGCAAAGGTACTGTACATTCCCTAAAAAGTCAGAAAGAAAATCTGAGCTTCTTGAAATAATACATTCTGACTTACGTGGTCCAATGCGTGTCTGTTCGAACGGAAGAGCAAGGTACTGTGCAACATTTACTGATGATTACTCTAGATAGTGGGAAATAAAATTGCTTAAATCAGAAGACGAAATGTTGAAGGCTTTCAAAGATGTCAAGGCTTATGCTAAAAATCAAACCGGCGAAAAGATCAAGATTCTTCAATCAAATAATGGTTCCGAGTATATCAATAATGAGTTTGACAATTTTATGAAGGCTAATGGTATTGGGCGTAGATTGACTGTTACATACACTTCGCAACAAAATGGTATTACAGAGAGAAAAAACCGAACCTTGATGAATGTGGCAAGATGTCTTTCAATACAGTCTGAATTGCCGAATTCTTTCTGGGGCGAAGCAATTAATACAGCTAATTACAATCGTAACAGATGCCCAACGAGCAGTCTTGGAGGTAAGACACCTTTCAAATTATGAAACGGAAAACCACCTATTGTGTTTCATTTCAGAGAATCCGGGTGTGAACTTCTTTCTCTAGATCGAAGACCTTATAAGGGAAAGTCAGATGCTTGTTCCAAAATGGGAATTTCCGTCGGCTACTCAGCGAAATCAAAAGCATACAGAATATGGCTACCTGAGGAAAGAAGAGTCGATATAGGACGAGATGTAAAATTCCTAGAAAATTCTAGAATTACGACGAACAAAAACTATGAAGATTTTTTATCTGAAGATACGAGCGATTTAAACCACATGCAAATTGAACTACCAGTACAGTCAGTTGAAATAGAACCCGTAGATCCGAATAACAACGAGGTCAATCTACAAAACAACCAAAAATCTGGTGAACTATGGTCAAAATGATATCAACGAAGAGCATGAAAACAATGAACAAATCAGATCAGAAGGAGAACTGAAGAGAGCACCCAGCAGACCACGGAAGATTATGACGGCAATGAAAGGAAGACCAAAGAAACAATTTCACATGATCAATGTTGAACATCAGAATGAAATTGTCATTGATAATTAGGAGAGGAACAATGCTGGTTTTGGAAACGAAATCTATGACGAAAATCCAAATGAAACACGTTCTGTTCAAAATATTTTTGGAAACACCTAATTTGCAAATTTATTAGAGATAGCACTTCGTGAAGCAATTAACGGAACTGAAGCAAAAGAAAGGTTCGACGCTACGGGGCAGGAACTTGAGTCCATTATCAAGAATAATACATGAACCGGAGTCAATCGACCAAAGGTTCGCGACGTAATTAGCAGTCGAATGATTTTACGAAATAAATACGCACCTGATGGAACAGTTAAACGAAGAAAGGATCGAATTGTTGCGAGAGGCATTGCTCAACGTCCAGGCGTGGATTTTAACGAAACTTTTGCGCCGGTAACTCGTATTAGCTCGATTCGGTTACTGCCGGCTCTTGCTTCTCAATACAACATGAAGATTAATCAACTAGACGTGACAACGGCGTATTTAAACGGCGTTTTCGAAGAGAAAATCTTTATGGAAATTCCAGAATCAGTGGAAGCTGTATTGGAAGAAATAATTCGTAGTGAAGGGACAAGGGGAAGATGTACTACTAATCGCAGTTTATGTCGATGATATTTTAGTCGCCTCACGGGATCAGAAGAAAATCACTGAGATAATCAAACATCTTAAAAAAAGCTTCGAAATCGAAGATTTAGGAGAAGTAAACTATTGTCTCGGGATTGAATTTTCCAGAAGCAAGGAAGGAATCAGAATGTGCCAAAAAGGATACAGCAAGGATATTCTAGAACGATTTGAAATGTCTGAGGCAAGGTCAGTTGCTACCCCCTTAGATCTTGGCACAAAGCTGAAAAAAAGTGAAAATTCTGAAGATTTCAAAGAATAATAATTCAAATAATTTCAAAGAAATTACCGTATGGAAAGCTCGTAGGTGCATTAATGTACTTGGCAGTGTGTATCAGACCAGACATAGCATGCACAGTCAGTTATCTAAGTCAATATTTTACATGCTATGATTATATTCACTGGTCAGCAGCAAAAAGAGTTCTACGCTATTTGAACGGTACTATGGGCATGAGCTTATTCTTCAAGAAAAGCTCAAGTTCATTAGAAGGCTATGTAGATGTCGACTGAGCCAATTGTTTGGATGATAGGCGATCATATACAGGTTACACTTCTATTCTTTCTGGTGGTATAATACCTTGGGAATCAAAGAAACAGAGAACTCTAGCACTTTCTTCAACAGAAGCTAAATATATGGCTTTATCAAAAGGAGCTAAGGGAGCTGTTCATCTTCAAAGAATTCTTAAGGAATTGGGATTTAACGACCTTTCAAAGTCAAATTGTACGACAACAATTGTGAAGCGAAGAAAATTGACCGAAAATCTAGTATTCCATTCAAGAACCAAACACATCGATGTACGTCATCACTTTGTTCGCGAAATTCTGAAAATCGAAGAGCTGAAAGTTTACTACGCTGCCACAGATAGTATGGTGGCCGATGTTCTAACAAAAGGCTTATCAGGAACAAAGCACAAAAGATGTCTCGAACTAATGGGTATTCAAAATATCAAAAATGGTTAGAATTCGTCCACATCTCGAGGGGAAGTGTTCAAATATTATTTATGTTTTATATCCTATGATCAGCGAACGAACTTCTTGAATTAGCTTTGATTCATGATGCTACATTGTCTTTGTTCACTTTGTTTTCACTTTGAAACGTCCCACTTGAACGATCTTCTTAACTTTGAATCTGTTGCAAAAATGTCTACCTAAAAGTTCTCTGATAAAGTTCACTGTTAGTTACGCTCTACCTCCAGGTTATTCTCTTTAATAATAAGACGTATCTGCATTTTTTTAGTGAAATTGAGTCAAAGTCATCAATATATTCCTTACGCTTTCTCTGGCTTATTTAAATATGAGAAACATGAAAATTCAGATTAGAAAGTTCTTAACTTTAGGAAATAATTTTTTGGTATCTACTCTTGACTAGTGTTCTAAAGAGTTTGAGTTCTCGGAGAAATTCTCACGAGCATGAGAATATCCTTGAGAATATGCTCAACCTTTATGTGCTCTGAGAATTTACTGAGCTTCTTGAGCATTTTGAATTACGATTTAAAAAATCGTAATTTCGATTTTTATTAACTTTCAAAGAAAAAATATGTTCCTGCTTCCATTTTACGTTTTATTTCAAATTGTAATCGCTTAAATGGCTAAATTTTTTAAAAATTACTCAAAATAAATAATAAATAAATTATAAGAGAAATCCAAGTTATAAGAAACATATTTTTTTCATAAAACAGTATATAAAGCAACCAACCCTATACATTTTCAAATTCAAAGCATTATATAATACTTGAAGAACCCTTTATTATTCACTTGTGAATGGTTAAATTTCAAGTAATTAACACAAAAGAAACGGAATATGCATACAATTTCGCGAGTTTATTTTAAATCATGTTTTTTCGGTCCTTGTAAATATCTGAATGGGTAAAATAATCAACTTTCTTGTTGAAAATTCATATTTTTGCGTTCGAAATTCTGTTTTGTAGAATATTCGTCTTTTTGGCTTGAAATTTTGATAGTTTATTAGAAAATTCAACTAATTGGTTGAAAATTTAAGTGTTTCATTAAAAATGATCTTTTTCGTTAAATATTCATATTTTTGGGTTGGAAATTCCACTCTATTGTTAAAAATTCGTCTTTTTGATTAAAAATGTATCTCTTTTGGTAGAAATTTTATTTTTGTCTGTTGAAAATGTAACTATTTGGTAGCAAATTGATCTGTTTTGGTTGAGAATTCAACTATTCTGTTGAAAATACATCTATATCGTCGAAAATATATTTTCTTGTTGAAAATTCATATTTTTTGTTGAAAATTTATATTTTTGGGTCAAAATTCAATTGTTTTGTAGAATATTTGTTGTTTTGGTTAAAAATTCTATTAGTTTGGTAGAAAATTCAACCATTTAGTTGAAAATTCAACTATTTGATTGAAAATTAACTTTTTGGTTAGAAATTTATATTTTTGGATTAAAAGTTCAACAGTTTGGCAGAAAATTCAACTATTTGGTTGAAAATTGCACTGTTCGGCTGAAAATGACCTATTTTGTCGAAAAATTTTTTCTTCAAAAACGATCAGTATTCAGCAAAATTAAAATAAAAAATTATCAATCTTTTTGGTTAAAAATGCAACTGTTGGCTTGAAAATCAATATGTTTTAGTTGAGGATTTTACCATTCTCTTGAATTATGCATTTTTTGGTTGAATCCAATTGTTTTTGATTCAAAAATGAAATAAAAGTTTGGTTAAAAGGCAATTTTTTGGTTGATAATTTATTTGTTTTAGTCGAGGATTTAACTATTTTGTTGAAAATTTGTCTTTTTTGGTCGATTTCAATTGTTTTTCATTAAAAATGTAAATCCTTTTTGGTTGAAATATCAACTATTACATTTTTCCTTAAAAATTTCTTTTCTTTTGGTTGAAAATTCAACTACTTGGTTGAAAGTGGAACTACCTCTCAATTCATAATTCATATTTTTGACTGGAGATTCATCATTTTAGTTGAAAATGTAACTGTTTTTTTAAAAATTCATCTTTTTCGGTAGAAAATGAATCCTGTGTTGAATATAATTAATTTAGGAAGTTTTGACAAATAATTACAGGATATTCTTAAATATATTAATTATCACCATCAAATGACTAAATACATTAATAATACTAAAGTCATAATTCATCACTTCTTAAACTTGTTCCTAAAGTACATTCATTTGAATAATAATTGAAACAAATTTTTATCTTATCTTCGTACTTAAAATTGAATACATATTTCACATATTAATACTTTGGACATAAGATATGGTATTTTCCTGAATAGTGAAAAAGATAAAAAAATGTTTGATTTAAATCAGTATAAATCCAGTACTATAAAATAAGTTACTTTGACAAATAAAAAATCATTGTTATTTAGTTTTATATTATAATTTAAAGAAAATTTGACACGCTCGAAAAAATTTCCTGTCTTAAAAAAAATTCCCTGACATTTCCTGGTTTTTCCAGGTATATAAAAATTCCCTGATAATTTCAGGTTTTCCATGTTTCGTCTATGAATGCTCTGATCGAGCTTAAATGCTGAACATATTCTCGAGAGCATTCACTCAATATAAATTCTTGGGTATTGTTAAGTACTTTTTGTTTGATTGATAACAACTTTGATCAGTGCCTTTGGTTAGAATAGTAAATGATTCAGGCACGTGTATTGATATTATTCTTCCTTTATTTGAAAAAACCTTGATTCACAATGTTATCTTCTGGCTTGTGTTGTCGCCATCAGTCGCCATGCTGCTTCTCGAACCTTAGAATCGATATATAACAAAATGGTCGATAGATCGATAATTTAAATTTAAAAAACACATTTGGTATTAGCGTAGAATGATGAAGAGATAATTTCTTGTTCGAATTAGTTAAGTTTGAACAGGTATTTAAGAACTCTACTCTTGACACGGTCCATGCATATGGAAAAAGACGTATCTGTGAAATGAAAACTGCGCATGCGCGTCGTGAATTTACGTATAGCTTTGTAATATCGTGTCGTAGTAGTTATGGCCTCGGTTATGGCTCACCGGATATTGGACATGTGACATTCACGTTGTGTTATAACTTTATTAATTGAAATATTTAATGTAAAATAATATTAATTCGTATAAATGTAAATGAATTTCATACCGCTAACCATATTTTTAGCATGCAAATATGTACATGCCAGTCAGGAAATTTGATAAATTTTTTCATATTTAGAAAGTTTATAAGTTTCTATTTTACAGGTTAGGAATTGGAAAAGTAAATCTGATAATCTTTTAATGATTGTTTAATTTTCATTTTAAATATTAAGATAATTTGAGTAATGAGTAAACGTAAATAAGTTTTTAAAACATTTTCTAATTACTTACGGCAATGGAAGTACGAGAAAGAACTAAAGCCACTGACAGTATATTAGAATTTGAGATTGAAAATTCGGAAAATTATACATTGATTATTTTCTGAAAATCTGTAAATATCCGTTAACGACTATTAAAATTGGTAAAGTGTTGCAATTATATTTCTTTTTAGAGGTCCTTGACAATGTCACTTCAAAATAAGGAGAATGTGCGTCCTAATTTGTACTCAAACGTCGTTATTGAGACATTGGACGCGGATGATTTACTGGCAGCTTCGTTATTCAGGCAATCAACTAACGAGCTTGCTGGAGTAGTAAATTACCTTCATTTCGACACTGTTTCGTAAGTTATTGTTTTTGTTCAGTAATATTACTCAGATTAATATATACGGAATTTTCAATCCAAATGAATCCGAGTTCGGATTCAATCGGATTGAAAATTTGGTTCGGATTGATTCGGGCAGGTTCGGATTGATTCGGGCAGGGTCGGATCTAGGCACAGGCAAAACAGGCATTTGCCTGGGGCGCTAACTGCTTTGTTTCTGATTTTAGACTTACACAAAAATTACAATTACGAATTACTTCGACGTATTATTAGGATGAAAGAACAGTTTTCAGACAAATAATAGTTTAGTTTTAATTTAAAAAATTTCATCTTCAATGATCGTTTCTTTTAAACGTAAAGATTTTTTGTTAAAAAGACCACAACTTGGAAAGAAGTGATACAAAAACTATATCTTTTATTTTTTTTACAAAACCTGTCCTTTCGAATAAAATAATAATATAAATCCAAGAAATGACATACAAATTACAATGAATTAAAATAATTGTAACTATATTCAATGATAATAATTCATTTGTTATTAAATAATGAAAACAATAAATCCTGTCATTGAGACTACCTACAATTCACCGCTGAAATATGTAAAGTTATAATATTACAAAATTACTCAGGTTTTTTTTTAAACATTAATTTTGTATTTCATTACAATATTTATTATTACATTCGAACTCTCATACAAGCCTATCCAGTTTGATAATTCCTAGAACTGCTGGCCGACTGCTGGCCCCCACAGTTTCTCAGCTTGCGAGGCGAGAGACGGTGTTCAACGAAGCGTGAAACACCAGCAGCGTATAGATAAAAGCGCAGTGGGCGGGTACTGACATTCGTACTCACGTTCGGAGATTGCGTAATATTAGGAAATGGTTCACACGTCCCTGACTGTTTATGTTTCGAGAAATCCGGTATAGGAGCAAGGTCAGTGCGAAGCAACTCCCGAAAGTGTCCTTATATTGGAGTTCGAGTGTAGATACCTGAAATAAGCCCTGAAATAATTCCTTCTTTTCACAGTGTTGTATAAAAAATTCGAAATTCAAAATTGGGTATAAAATGTCGACGAAGATTTCGTTCAAATTATTTGATATTCATAAAATTCACTTTGCATCCGTTTTTTCAGTCACATAGTCCAAGTATTATATACAAAATATAAAATTGACTTTCAATGAGTTTTGTAAGACACAGAGGAAATGTTTCTTGAAATAAAAGTATCGTGCAATATTAAGTGAAGTCTTTTGCGAGGGAATTATTTGGAAACAAAAGAAAACCCTCTTTACTATTAAATCAAAAGGAGATAGCAGTTTTAGAGAAAATATTTTTTGTGCCAACTGGCAATTTCTCTAAGTAAAAGGATCGCAATAATGTGACTTAAAAGTTATTTTGAATGTTAACTTTTTGATACAAAATTTGTAATCCATGACTTGAAAAACCCATAAAAAAAAACTTTATATAAATCGGATTATTTTTATAAATTCTGGTCGCTATAATAGATTAAACATTTTGAATTTCAACTATTTTATCCCAAATTTATAATCTGTGATTCGGAAACCCACTATAAAATGAGTTTTATACCAATCGGATGATTTTTTATAAATTTTGGTCACCATGTTAGTTCGGCCATTTTGAATTTCAATCTTTTAATACAAAACTTAGTATCTGTGACTCTAAAAACTCCTAAAAAATAAGTTTTATACAAATCGGATGATTTTTTGACTTTTGGCCAGTTTATTTGGGCTTCTGTCCCACTGTGGACCGTAAGACATAGTTCTTCGTTTTTGGAAGTTTTATCAGAAACACTGAATCTGGATCTTTCTTTCACCGTATATCCCAATAATAATTAAAGGGACCTAGAAATAGTACAGTAAATATATAGTAAGAGAAGCTTGTTTATTTGCAATAGGGTCTAGAATTTGTTTCCCATAATACGAAATTCAAAACGTTTTGTTCCAGGCTAACTTTGATACTTGGGCCAATCAAAATCGATATCTTCAGAAAAATCAGCAAAGATACCATTCAAATAAATAGGTAGTTCTACATAATCTAAAAAAAATCTCGAAATCCTAATTAGTTAAACTGATGGCTTTCTGTTTGGTTCACCAATTAATCAAATGATCTAAATGTCAGTAGAAAAGTAACCAGAATTTTGTTGAATAACACAACCTAAAATTGAATTTCGACTGAAGATTAGTGAAACTTCAATTATAAATTCAATTATATAAGTAAAAAAATTGTAAATAATATTAGTCACTTTTGAGTAATAATTAGCTATAAAAATTGTAATGACATGTCCTGACGCAGGCGATCTCAGAACGGACTTCTTGAAATTTTTATTTTAAATTTTACTTTATCAAGATACTTTTGGTAAAAACTGCAAGAATGAGATTATTACATTGAAAATTTATCAGTCGTTAAGCAACAATATCATTTAAACTCAGTATTCCCAACAACCAACATGAATCGTTAGATTGAGTTTGCCCGGTGATCACAATACACCTACATAGTAAAAAATAATGTTCAAAATTATACTGAAATCAATATCATTTTGATATGCAACAAAAATGATACCAAAATCAAGAGCATTTTGATCGTCCGAAATCAATGATCGATTTTTAAGATCATAATGATCTAATACGGGGTCATGTATCAGTTCAAGCCAAGATGGCCGACGTTCTTGGAGTACTTCAGCTCATATAAGAGCATTTATAATTCTTCATCGTGCAGTGTAATTAAAAATTGACAAAAAAACTTGATAACAAAATATATCTCCTGTTGAGTGTAGTTTTCACTTGCGCACGGTTAGACAAAATATTTAGGTTATGACATCCGCGCCGAAAGCTGGCGGCTATTTTGTTTAGTCTGACAGATGACCCTGAAAGCAGATCAAAATGATTCGAATGCACAAATCATTATGATCTCAAATGTCAAGTAATCGCTAGAGCAAAATGCTCTGCCACGAAAATGATATTTTTTTTACTGTGTAATCAAAATCGATGGGATTCAGAAGCGATCTCCGGTGCCGTGAAAAGTTTTGAAGTCGATCGAAACTGCATGGAAGTTAGTGGAAGTTCTACATTTGCGCCGTAGAGGCTCACAGAGAGAAAATAATATCCCACAATGCCTTCCTGACTTGTCCTTCTGACTCACGTACATCGCACACTTCCTTGGCCTATGCCACTTACAAACGCTTAAGATATTTCCTATCTGTGAAGTACTGGGTTACAAAAACAACGCCATCACGCTCCTGGTCCCGAAACTCAACCTTACCCCTGAAGTCTCGTTCCCCGCGCCCATGTTTTAAGCTTGGTGGGCATTGTCTTCTCTATTCCTATCTTCCCTTTACCCTATAACATGTCTTTTCATCGGAGATGTGACCCCAGCGCATAGGGTGCACCGGTGCACCCAATGCACCCCCCCCCCACCTTAGTAATTGTAGCCCTAACTTTGCATAAGGTTTTCCCTGACGAGCTAGTGACTCAATCATCGTAACAATATTACAGTCAGAAATTCACAAAATAGCTGAATAGTTCTCTGCCCTACCGAAAGAAAACCTGTGAGTATTCTCTGGGAAAAATTCAGGTCTGTTTCAGGCTATTTGTAGGCTCGATTTCAATTATTTCGTCTCCACAGATAGCTTGAGAGATTTGGGTCCTTTTTTACGACTGAATTTATGGCAGTCGAACCTTGAGGATACCGAAGTACGACAGGCAGTTAAAATATTTAAGGTCTCGCTATCATTAAACTAATCCCTTTCAACACTTTAAAAATGATTATTTATTTATTTACATGCATACACTTATATGTGACAACTTATGCATTTATATTTATATACAGCCGTCCTCTAATCGTTAATCTAAAAATGTTATCTGTTTTTACATATCACGTACAGTTTACGAGATACCTTCAAAATATGATACATTTTTAATTTTTCAAAGCAAATTTCAGATATTTGTAATTGTAAAAATCTGTAGATTCTGATTTTTTAACTTTCGAATCTCTAATTGGGAAATTGAAAAAAAACTTAGTTTTGAAGTTCTTGCATCTGACCACTGCACTGAAACTCTACTACAAGAGAATCCTTTCAACTGGATGCCGAGTGGCGCCTCCTCTTTCAAGGCAGCCTCTGTAATTCCTTGCTATTCATGAATATTTCGATTATATTTACGAAACCAAGTTTATGAGCCTTCAAAAAATTTATGAAGGCTAGTTGGATCATTGAAAAGTACCACCTATGTACTTGTAGAATAAATCTCAGAAACGTGGCTAAGCCTACGAATATTTAGAGGATTTCCAGTGAATTTGTATCGGTAGGGTAAAGAGTAATAATTTAATGAGAATCTGATTGTCAGAACTAATTGTGAGATGCCACAGTTACGTAATGAAGAAATGTGTGTCTCTATTCGTCTCTGCTTCAATTCGCGATTTTCACTTTAAAGGCGTATTCCCTGTAGTTAGCAAGTTACTTATGCGATTTCATAAAACAGTCATAAACTCAGTTGAAACCTCAGCTTTTAATGATGCTCACGCTTATAACGTTGACATGCGGAAGAGTCTAAAAGGAATCCTTTTCTACAGTAAATATTATATCACATAAAACTGGAACAATAGTGCTGATACAGAGGCATGGTGACTAATGTGGTGCACTCGTATTGAAAGAAATTGGCGCAATGAAAGAAAGGCGAACACCTGATCGAATCTATTCATGTATTTATGATTAAGTATTAGGGCACGGGACAATTCCGCACCAGATCAGGTATGCCGTTCCCCCACTACGCGGCTTTTCCTTTCTGTTCTCTCTAGCGGTAAAGGGGAAGCCGCGTATTTGCCACGTAGTGGGGGAACTGCACCCAGGTATTTGGTGCGGAATTGACCGTCGCCCAAATATTACATAACTAGCGGACTTAATATGGATTAAGCGCTTTGTCCCAATGGTTCAGTTTGCTCCGGTCTACCCTAATCCGTCCGAAATCCATTTGCCCTTCTAACCAGTTGGCAGCAAGTCATTCCGGTTTAAGCATTGTAAATTTCATTCACTGTCAGTTGCTACAAGATCCCATTCTTTCGTCAGGCAAAGCCAGACCTATGATAATATCCTCACTCACAAATCACGGCTTAGCCTGCCACAGCAACGTCCCTGCGCAACACTTTTACTGTTATGGCAAATATTTTATGGTGACATTGTAAAATTAAAAAGTAGCTCACCCTCCTTCCTGTACTTGGTCTGCCTGGTGATAATAAGGGTGGTTCTGAACGTCGTATTTTCGGCACACATAGGACGTGAATTTTACCATATGCCCCCTTCATCCATTTTAAACTGCAGATAGCTGGGGTGCCAAACCACTATTTGACTTTCATTACATATTATGAAAAGGGCCATTTATAATGTTACAATTTCCATCGAGATTCATTCGTCCAAGGGAATTATAAGATTCATGAGAATTTTCAATCAACTGGTAAAACAGTATTATGGATTACATCACTCAAACGTTAGTCGAAGTTTTAAAAGTTTTAAATATTATGCTATCTGTATCTCAACCGTTGATTGACAAATTCAAGGCCAAATTGGAAATTTTGGGTTAGTGAAATTGAACTGATTGTCAATCTAATATTACAAATTGCTTTTAGTAACTGTTCAGGTGAAAATATCTACGTAGAAATACACGTGAAAAATTGCGTAGAAATCTATGTGAAAATCGAATGATATTTTGGAACATACCACGCAGAACTCTACTTGAACATGCGTCAAAAATTATTTTCAACTTCAAATATCTCGTAAACTGTAAGAGATATGCCAATATGGATGTCATTTTTTAAATTTCAACTGCTGCGTGTAGTTTCTCATTCCATTTCAACATATCTCATTCTACATGTCTAGCATCATCGTGTAGTATACGCGGTACTTAAGACTCAAAAATGACATCCATTTTTACCTATCTCTTACGCCTTACGAGATATTTGTTGTAAAAAAAAATAAAGACGGTAAGTCCCCTTCAGGTCCCTCCCAAGCGGTGGACATTTTACACTCTCCTGGAACGTGGCTGGAATTAGTGTGGTGTTTTGATTTATACATTTAGAAATTCTTGTATATAAAGGAATAATTTTCTTGGATCAAAATAATGAATATAATTTTCACCGCCATGTTTTACAAATATTTTCAAGAATGCACGTCACCAGCACAACTTACTTTTAAGGCTAGGTTAAAGGCACCGCATTCAGAACGGCATACAACAATGCGCAAGGGGCAAAGGCGAATGCGCATGCAAGCAGTCGTGCAGTACATTAATTAACCCCCAACCGCTACGTCTCACTGTCACACAAACGTTTGAGGCTGAACCCCAAATTATACGAATAGATGCTGTTGGATGCAGGAATTAGTTTGTTATAAAACTATTTCACAGCGATTCTAATGATAGAAGAATGATGAGTATTTTAGTAAATTTGGGTGCGCTGAAAACGAATCTGTCCTCGAAAATGGTCAATCACGTAAGGATTTTGAATAAATTGGAGCTGAAACCCCTAAAAAATGCTGCTATTTTTTCAGAGTATCCTAGGGAAGATCGGGACTAGTTAGCCATGGGGATATGTTGGCCACCTCAATTTTTGAGGACTCACCTTCAATGTAATAACAACATCTACTATGCGTTTTATTTAGCAAGGCCTTACTCAATTTCGCCTCTTCTACGCACCCAGAAAAAAAAGCTTTTTTTATTGCGCATCACGTAATGTATTACTCATCCAAATACAAAATTAAGTTTCAAGAATACGACGTGTGAAAGGTCAAAAAGCGTTGATTTTTTGTGTCTGATCGCCGTTACTGAACTTTAACCCTCGATTTTTTCGCAAAAAACAGTTTTAAAATTTCGAAAAAAATTAGAGCAACTCTTTCATGTTTTGACTACGCACATCTACGCTATCAATTAAAACTCAATATAAATAATATTACTGACATATTATGCAATTAATCATAAAGATGCTATTTCTCTTACTTTATACAGTACAAAGTTGCGCTTGGGTTTAAAGTATTTGTATAAATTCCGTAAATACATTGATGCACAAATTGAATAAATGATACCTAAATGTCACTTGCCCTGAGCAGTATTAATGTTGAGCTTAGTGCATCGTTGTATTGGTGTATGGTCACAGCGGTGTACGCGGGGTGTTCATTCTTCTTTCAAGCAGGTTAAGGAGCAAAGTTGAAAGAATGCCGTGGTAGGAGCACCCCGCCTTGACTTTACGCCATCACAACTATGCTCTGGGCCCAAAATTAATATTTTTCAGAACAAGTTAAATTTAGGAAGTCTTTCTTAAATTTTTGCATTACTGTATTCACAAAATTCATACAATTATTCTAAGCCCAAGCACAATTTTGTACTGTATAAAGTGAGAGAAATAGCATCCTTATGGTTAATTGCATAATACGTTAACAACTTCTTATATGTGCCGTTTTTCACGATTTTTTTTCACTTACTAGTTGAGAGTAGAAGTGACGAAATTGAGTGGGACCTTCCCATAAATTGAACGCTTAGTATGTCGGTTAGGGCGTAACGAGAAAAAAAAGTTTGTTGCTCGAAGTTCTAATAGCGATAAAAACTTTCTTTTAGAATTCAAAAACACTTCCCTAAAGTTTCATAGAAAATAATCTCTTCTCTTTCCGCATTGTAGATATAGGTAAAAATCACAAAAAACAACACACTTCTTAAAACTTGAAAACCAAAAAATTTTGTATTGAGATTCAAATTATCAAAAAAAAAAAAATAGTTCAAAGCAAGCAGATTTATATCTTCACAGCGATAGTAACATAAAAATATTTTTTACCGTTTCTAACCGACTTTGCTATTTCAAAATATCGAAGAAAACCGACTTCTTCGCTATTTTCTTGGAGTTACAGTCAATTTCTCGGTTCTTTGACTATATAATGTGTGATATACGTTGAAAGGAATGTATTTACAATATGTTACAACAATGATATATAAGGAATGTTGACAATAAAATAACTTTTATTGACTTCGAATTACAAGAAAATATTTAAATGTGATATATTGCTTTTTAATTGTGAATAAAATTGATTTTCGGTGTCTAAATTATAAGAAAAAATATTTCGATGCAAGTGGATTTATACTTATATAGCAAGAAAATAATAAAATAATAAAATATATCAGACATTTTATGGTCAAATAGTCGAGAAAATTGCCGTAACTCTAAGAAAATAGCGAAAAAGTCGGTTTCTTTCGATATTTTGAAATTTCAAGGTCACTTAGGCAGGGTGAAAAATACTTGAATCATTCTTTACTATAAAGATATAAATCTACTTGCTTCGAGCTACTTTTTCTGATAATTTAGATACCGAAAATTGATTCTATTTCCAAATAAAGAGCAATATATCTCTTTTAAATATTTTCTCGTAATTAAAAGTCAATAAAAATTATTTTAATGTCCACATTCCTTATATATTATTCTTGTAAAATATTAATGTATTTATATATTTATATTATTCATATTTATATATATTTTTTACTTCCAAAAGAAAGTTTTCATCGCTATTAGAATTCCAAACAACGAACTTTTTTTCCATACGCCTTAATGTAGTATTAAATTTCAATCGAATTTTTTTTTATGGACATTTGTAATGAGTATTGAAATTACCTTTGAATTGAAATAAATGATAAAAGTATGTATTTCATTTTAAAGCAAAAAAATAATTTATTATGTCGCTACGTGTAAAACCAGTGAAAAATAAAGATGTTTATAAAAATGAATTATGTTATAAAAAATATCTTTTGTCACAAATATGTGGAATATTTTCAACGATTTACATTCTTATGAACAGGCTTTAAAGAATAAATAAATATTAAAGTTGTAGAATAAAAAATTGTTTTTATATGAACAAATAATCCGGATGAATAATCAACAAATACTTAGGTATTAATAGAGAATAAATCGAATACATATTAAAAAATGAATAGATACCACAATTTGAAATACGGTACTTTAATAAAATTTAAATTTGAAAACATTTATATATATAAGCTCAAATATTTGAATCCACTCTAAGCTTCGTATGATGAAAGGGCCAAGAAACACAAGATTCATTTTAAAATAACCGGATAATAATTTATTAACAAATTGAAAGAATAAATATGTGTCATAGGTCAGTACCGGAATCCGCATCATTACAAACTGCCGCCTTCTTCCTCGTCATCCTTCATTTGTTCTTATCCCCACTCTAAGGTTTCTTATCAGTTACACACACACATACACATTCGTATCTATATACAATATCCAGCTATACACATACCATATACTTACACAGTCATACAATCATACATCTTACAATTTCGGCCGTCCTGACCAATTGTCCGTCCTCGGACACGATGCGTCCAGTCAATTATAATATTT
>JAUMHM010000071.1:6317720-6338277 GCA_032362435.1 Melikaiella ostensackeni | reverse complement strand
CTCGTTGATGCAAAGTCGATGACATTTTTTTTTGTGAAAAATCAAAACCACACACAAAGATAGATGTACACAATACGACGTCACTTCAACAAATGTCAAGCTATCAAGTTGAAAATCTGTCAGAACGTCAATGACACTTCTACCAATACAACAAAAAAAAAGAATTGAAATCGGCCAAACGAGAGCGCCCCACGGTGACGAGTCCTAAAACTTTTTGATCAAGGTGGTATGTTGCCTGCAAGTTCCGGTTAAGTGAACAAGCAAAGTCAATGATATAGACTTTTGCACCTTTTTTCTCACACATGACAATGTCGGGTCGATTGACTCGAATATAATGATCCGTCTGGATAGTAATATCTTAGTACAAGATATAGTCTTTATTTTCCGAAACGGGCACTGGAAAGTATTTATAGAAAGGCTTACATTCTGCTGAAAGTCCTAGGTTTAGTGCAAGTTTTTGATGTACAGGTATGATGCCCGCTCCATCATTATGCCTGTGCGTTTACACTCGTTGAGTGATTACGCGACAGACATCAATAACATGCTCGATGGATTCGTTGGTATCTCCACACAATCGGCACCTGTCAAATACGTCTTGATGTAACACATGTTTGCAATAGTTTCTAGTGCTGACAACCCTGTCCTGAATTGCTATCACGAACCCCTCCACTTCCGGAAACAGGACGCTCTTTTTCAGTTAAATATTGGATGACTCTTTGTCCACTTCATCTTGATCTTATGTTTTGGGGTGCTCGACGTGGATAGCTTTTTGTCTCCGTTGCAATTCTAAGTTCTCTACGGTTTCTGTCCTGATATTCATGGCTTCCTCTGAGGACAATTTCGAGGGCGTGTAGTTGAGATCTGCTTCACAGATGGTGTTGTAAAGCGCAAGTTCCAGCTTGCTGTTAAAATAGTCTCGCAAATGTATAACTTGTGATATACACAGTTTCTTGACATCTACAACGCCTCGACCCCCTTTATGCCGTGAAAGAACTACCCTTCCAATTGCCGAATTACTGTGGTGCATTCGGTACTCAATCATTTCAACGCGGATGGTTCTGCTTATTCTTTCAAGTTCGGTGTTCGACCATTCGATGGGCGCAAAAGAGTACATGAGGATAGAAATGGCATAGGTGTTAATAGCCCTGATTGTAATAACCGAATTGAGAGAACTCCTCAGAACCAATCTGAGTCTTGTAGTGAAGGTAGTCATTAGGTCGTTCTTAACCAGCGTATGCTGAATACCCTCGGACTCAAGAATACCCAAATACTTACATAACTCACCCTCAACCATTGCCTCGATGTGATCCTCGTTCTCGTCCTCTGAGTCTGCGGTCCCGATTTCTCCCCTAATCACATGCACTGTTCTGCACTTATCTAGTCCTAACTCCATGTGGATGGCTTTGGAAACCTGCTTCGTGACATGGATCACTTGCTGTAGTTTCTTGCTTGAACTTGCGCACAGTTTCAAGTCATCCAAGTACAGGAGATGAGTCAGTTGATGACCGTCCTCGTTATCATGTACTTTGAACCCATGAGACATGCTACTAAGTGTTCTGCTCAATGGATCCATCGCTAAACAGAACCAAAATGCACAAGAGGAGTCTCCTTGAAGGATACCAGTCGTAATCTTACATCTTTACTGTCCCGCGAGTTCTTGCAATATCCTTTTTGTTCTTCTGTTAGGATGTCATTCTCGTCGCAATGAGGGTAAACCTTATCTGAAATTACAGCTGTAAGGCACGCATAAATCGTTGGGAGACAGGTTATTGGTCAAAATTCAGATGGATTTGGAGCGTCTGGTTTTTTTAGGAAACATATACGTGTTACCTTTGAGCATAAAGCCTGCATCAGATTTGGCTGTTCGATGATCTTTTGAAAACACCATGCCAACGCAGAATGCACACTCGTCAGGTACTTGTATCGAAAATTATGCACCATGTCCGGATCTGGGGCTTTTGAGATATTTGCTTTTTTCAAAACCGCTGAAACGTCTGAGTCTGTGATGCTAGTAGGCTCTATTACAGAGTTATTGTTTGCGCTTTGTTGCTCTAGTTGGGACCACGCAGCTCCTAAGATGCTTCTGTTTGTTCTTCACCAACAACCCGAGCCATGTCTTCCGATTAGAGAAATTCGGTGTTTTGCTGGATATTCTGCTCTTCACTTAATTCACAATAGAAAATCCCTTCATCTTCTTGAAAGGTTCGATTTTGCTACCTTCTTGCACCACTCTTATTGTACCGATGCAATCTAGCAGTAATAACATTAAGTCTCTACCGTTGGGAATCTATAATCTCATCCAATATAGCTGGTGCCAATGACTCGATGTTCCGAGGTTGGATGATTTTAGTAACATGGCGTGCCAGCTTTCTGGTTTTTTTTCCTTTTTTATATTGAGTTAACCGACCAAATTTGCATCGTACTTTACTGACATCTATATCCAACCGGATTTCCTATGGTGGATCTCACTCCCTTCCTCAGGCAAAAGCTGCATTTGTAGCCCTAGTTCTACGGCCCAGCGTTCTAACGACTGCCACAGCTGCACATTACACAAGAGTTTGCATTTGTAACGCAGTTAGTTCTGCGTTTAACTGCGGTGGCAAAAACTTGTTGCTTAGGTACCCTATCAGCGCATGCGGATTACTCGTAACGAACATCTCTGGCAGAGAATGCCTTTGTGTTAGTTCTACATCCCTGAACTCTCTAGTAGAGCTTAACCAAAATTCCTTTAAAGGTGCTTAAGTTCTTGTTCTTGTTCCCACAACAACTCAAGCACCTCAAAAGGAATTTTGGTTAAGCTTAAGGTGCTTAAGTTCCTGTTCTTGTTCCCACAAAAACTTGAGCACTCAAAAGGAATTTTGGTCAAGCTAAAGCTTTGGTCAAGCAAAAAGCTAAATCCCTTTCGAGGTAAGCTCAACTCTTCTGGTTTTAGCCTCGTTATACTACCGGAGATCAAGGATTTTATATGGTGAGGGTAAGTAAGGTATGTGTAGGAGCAGTGACGGGTTTTAGATCAATCCAGAAGTCGCATGTTGCTTATTTAAACGACACACTCGTCCCACAACACCGCTCCGACATGGATCGCTGATCAATTTCTCTAGTCATTCTTTCTTCGGTCTACCTCCGGGTACGCTACCACTTCACCTAAATATACTTGATTCGTTGAACATTCTTCACTCATTCTCTCAACATAACCAAACCATCCAAGCAAATTTCGTTCACTCTTGTCAAACAACGTTTATTCTACACCATACTCTTTGAGAACCCACTCATTACTGACTTTGTCCATTAGCGTTTTACCGCAATCTGTAACATAAATGATTTTGAACACTGAAAGTTGAATGTCTCAGTCAATTTATGAGATATCTTGACCAAAGTATTTAATAAACTATTTTATTAGAGTAATTACATTTACTAAAAAGGACTTCTATTCATACTATTTCTACTATTCGCACAAGGCGGAATTTTCTCACAAGTAGTTTTTTCGTGAGGATTTTAAAATCGTTTATGAATTGCATTTTTTATGCAGATTTGAAAAGAACAGCAAAACCGACGAAGATTGACTCGCTGACATGGTCATGCTAAATTTTGGCTGGAATTTTAGAATATCTTTAAAATGACCGAAGCATATTTTATAAAAAATTCTTTGAAAATTATTTGACTAACATTAACTTCACACATTCATGTTACTGTACCTGACAAACAATATTTGCATCGTAAATGGATGAAAATTTGATTAATCCCATTTTAAATTGGATTTTGTCCCCTCATTTACTATTACTATGACATAAAACAGAAAATGCTTGGGCAGCAATATATTTGCGTTGATCAAATGTTATTCTCTGCTAAGACTTTAATTAAAGAATTAAATGGTTTTATACTCTAATTCAATTTAATGGTACAATTTTTCAGTTTCAATCTGAGCTTGATTTGCCACCGTCAATATTGATTTTCAGTATGGAAATTTATCGTTTACTTGTCGATATCATTTTTAGATTCTCATAACCATCAATAAGAGGATTTGGATTTATGTGGATTCGGACCTATGCAGCATCTACTAATTCGAGAGTGAGAAACTACTGACTGCTTAGTGAAAGTATATGAATTTCTTTAGGGCTGTATACATTCATTACAAAAAGGCGATATGAATCGAAAACGTAACAAATAGAAAAGTTTAATAAAATAACGCGATTATAAAACATTTTCAACTTTACTGAAACAATGAGAAAGCAAAATCGTGAAACTTGTAAATAGTCTACGTCACCTCTACCACCATAACTATCTACAAATTACAGTTTCAAAACAGAAAAACAAGAATTATTCACACACTCAAACTATGTCAACTTACTTTTTTCCGTTAAAAGCATAATAAGTATATACACAGAGAACTCTTCTGATTTCAAATCATCAAAACTGAAAAATGAAACATTTCAATTTTTGGTAAATTTTTAATTGAAATTCCTCAAAAATTTCATAAACTAACATTCGAAGCTTTAGTAATAAGAAAATATCTCAGAGATAATCACTTGAAATTAAAAACGAAAAGAAATTATAAATCCCAAAAAGGAGGATTGTTTGATTCATAAAAATTCCTGGATGGCGGGTTGAGAAGGCATTTCAGAATGCCTCAGAATTCTTAGAATTCTATAATATCAAATCAGAAGCCTGCTTCATAATGTTCAATTTAAAATTGAAAGATGTATTAAAAACTGTGAACTCTGAAATTTGTAATGTTCCAAATTATGGATGCCGTTCCCTCAACCCCCCTTAGAATAAAACTTAATCACATCCAAAACATTTTTTCCAGTTATTGCATATAGTTACTTTCATGAGGGTTTCAAAATTTCCAGCCTCCTGGGTACAACAGGTAATTTTTTCGCAAATTTCAAAGGTTGGGGTTGGGAGATAAGCAATGAAGGTGATCTGTACGAATGTTCGCACATTTTTTTTCCTCACTTATTTTACCTATGTTTTGCTCTTTTTGGTCACTTTTTACACCTAATATACTTCATTCAATGTTGGCTTAATATTACTAGAACCTAGTAAGCATGTCTCTATTAATGATTTCATGTAAAAGAATAGTGTTTTTGAATAAACAAAATTGACGAAATTTTGAATTTATTTATGATACTTGCTTATTGCTAATATCTCGCAAACAATTGTCTCATGACAGACTAATAAATGAATATGTACCTAATAGATTTATATGTACCTTCCTACCTTGTCATTATCCCCTTGTAAGTATATTATTCACTGTAGAAATTTCATTTTTAATTTTCGGTGATCGTACCCTTTCTCCTAGAGTTTGTTAGTTTTTTGGAGAAGAAAATTCGGGATTCAAGGACACAATATATTTTATAATAAACCAAGAGCTACGCATTCAACCCCCGCATGCTTTCCGAACTTATCAAGATAAAAAATAAACTGTTTCAAAAATTAAAATTTTCACTGGGCTACACGTTTTTGAAAATTATTTTTGGAAGATTCAACCAAACGAGTCATTTTAAAATTATTTCTTGAATTTTTCCAATGCATGGCAATGCAAGAGCCAGCCTACCTGATCGGAGCGCCATCTGTTGGATTAGTTCCACTGCCATTTCCCCTCCGGATCGTAAGAGAACGTGAAAAGTGGGGGCGATGCATGGGGCTGGCTTGTACTCTTATAATTATCAAACCACTGTACGGAATGATGTAAAAATTTCTACAATGATCCATTATGTCACTCGGAATGTTGATGACTTGGTCCGAATCACCAACTCATTGCCACGTTTGCAATAAAAATAGGCAAAAGTCAATGATTTTTTCAAAATAAATACATTTGGCTCGACATTGTCGCGATTCAATATATATCGATTGCTATCGATGCTATAGATCCAGTGTATTCATTATCTGCGTTGATGTGCTTCGTAAACATAGTTAACCAGAACAAACCAAAACACCGAATACAAGAATCGTTCTGAAGACCCACCGGATGCAGTTTTATGGTTTGCTGAGCGGAAAGTGTTTGGAAAATGAGAAAAATACCATCGCAAAAAGTGAGGTCAGCGAAATTCAGCGCTTTAAAATCGTAAGTACAAATTGATCAATTCTGCACGTCGTACTATTTATGCAGTGACGAGTGACAGGCGCGTCTAATTTCGGCGAATATAGACCGACATGCATGGGAAAAAAGGTCTAATTAGACACAGAAATCGTTTTAAAGACGAAGCGGATGTAGTTTTATGGTTTTCTGAGCCGAAAGTGTTTATAAAATGAGAAAAATATTACCGTGAAAAGTGAGGTTAGGTTTCGATTTGTATTTGAGAGGTTTCAAATCGACATGAACGATGATCGCGCCACGCCGGTCACTTTTTTTTTTGGAACAATTTTACGCGAAAAATCAACTTTCCGCAAACGGATTTATGATTCTTACAAAAAATAGGCCATTCAAGAAAAAACATTTTTTCCCTTCGATTTTCGAGATAAGTGCCTATTGTAGACATTTACCTTAAAAAGTATATTTTTGGTTATCTGCCTGGTTGGAATTTTTTATTTCTTTCTGTGCCCTGAAAGTTTTTTTACGAGTTATGTTGAAATTTCACGACTGATGTCAAATTTTTAAAAACTGGATTCGATGATTTAAGTACAATCTTTATAATTAAAAACAATTACCATTTTCTGTATTCAAGTTCATATTTCTGTTTTATCTTCTCAGTTTCTTCCAAGCTTAGTTCAAATTTCACTGTAGACTTAGCATTTATTAAAAAAAAATTCTACGACTTGAGTACGAGTCTTATGATTTGAAATTCGAAAATGCCCTTTTCATTCTATGTTTTTCAGTTTTTAATTCTTTTTCGCTTTTACAGTTTTTCTGAATTTTCGTACAAATTTCACAAGTGACTCGGAATTTGTGGAAACTAAATTCGACGACTTGAGTACAATATAAGTACAATTTTCAAAATCCAAATTCGCAAACTACAGTTTCCATTTTCTGTAATCAAGTTTTTATTTCTGTTTTACTTTCTCATTTCAAGTTTAGTTCAAATTTCACTGTCGACTTCGCATTTGTCAAAACCAGATTCTACGATAAATACTTAAGAGTTTATGTTGAGTTTAATCCAGTATTTCATGTTCAAACTTAATATCGAGAAAAAAAATGTAAGGAAGATTGAATGCGTTTGCGTCAAGATAGAAACTGTGTTGAACAGTGATTTGGTTTATACTGGACAAACGCACCATGAACAAATTGATTTTCACAGGACAACTTGGATCCGATCTGAACGTTTTCTCTTTCAAATGTAAGATAATCAAGTTATGCATAGGGCTATCACATCTGGTTTTTGCAAAAGTTAATTAGTAATTGTTTATGCAAAAAACAAAATGAATTTTTTTCAGCTTTTAGAAAGTGCTGTTCTATATAAAATATTCAGATCCATTTCAAAATGCCTATAATTACTGCAGCCAGTGCCAAGTCATTGTTTTCACTGAATTTATAAAATGCTAAGCTTGAAAAGTTGTTAAACTAAATTTTGGAAAGTTAATGAATACTTTGCTATTCAAAAAACAAATTGAATGAAAAAATTATGTGCATAATCTATTTTTGTTGGAGTAATAACTGTTTTTATAATGAAATCGAGCGGAAATTACCATAGATTGGCACCATGCACTGGAATTTGTAGGCATGCTAACTTCATTCATTCAACGAAATCAACTGTAAATAACAAGTTTTCAACATTTTCTATGGATCGTATCCATTAAAAATCATGCAGGTCGACGGGTCACAAGTTCAGGATTGGTTTGCCGAAGCAAAATGCTTTTGTGCGTGAAAATAAAAAGACACGTATTTTTTAAAATTGACATAGCGACATTTTTACGTTTTTTACGAATATTTTAAAATTTGAGGGGTAAAATTAGTTTTTTGCCAATTTCACTTTGAAAATCGTGCCATTTGTGAGTGTGAAAAACTGGACAATCTGACACAAGAAAAACCCATGTATCTCAAATTTGCATAATGCTAAGGTTTTTTAAGTAAAATTTGCAAAACCCATTTTCGCCTTAAAACCTTCAAATATTCGTAAAAAGTGTAAAAATTTTGCTATGGTACTTGAAAAAATACGTTTCTTCTTACTCTTCACGTACAAAAAATATTCCATTGACATGATTTGAAATGGATTCGGTCTGTGACACATGGATAACGATCGTTATTATTATTATTGAAAATTTCATAAAGAGTTTTTCTCGTTTCTTGCATTTTCAAAGCAAGATCTCTTTGTTTAATCGCTTTCAACTCTCATTATTATGAGTATTATTGAGGGTTGTATCAACAGTATTTCTCCTATTAGGTATTAATGAACAAAAATTACTTTCATTTTTTAAATTAATGCACAATGACTCAGAAACGATTATAAATAGTCTACCCATTCCGTATTATGACGAGATGTGACAGCAAGGAGCCACTAATAAGTAATTTTTGGATGTTCATAAGCCGAGAAGAGATCATTTTCAGTCTATAAATGCATAATAAAAAGAAACATTGTTTATGAAATGTTGGTCGTTATCCACACCTCGTACCAAAGTTAAAAAATTAGATATTTACAAATAAAAACATTGCAAGAATGAAGTTAGTTAGTTCAAATAACTTGAACAGATAATCGTTTATGAAGTTTGTTTATATAATAAAAAATTGATTTACAAATTTTCATTACGTTTATATGATTTCAATTTTAGTACATATTTTAATGCCTGCCAAATAATGTAGCGGCTTGCGGGAACATATTGACTCCAAGAAAAAGTTAAACACTTCCGAGTAAATTATTCAACAATTTAGAGAACTTTTAATTTCAAAACGAGAGTGAAAACTTTCTCCCGAGATATGGGGTGACTGAATAGGGAGAAAAAATTTTCAGCCAAAAAAATTATTCTTCCCCGGGAAAATAAAAATTTTGTGTGACGGTATCGCACTGTAGCAGACGATTTGTCGCTGAAGGGTCTATAAAAAGAAGAGAGATATCACGTTTCTTTATGAATAAATATGATGATATCAAGAAATATCGTTTCCGATCGCAAGGCAGGAGTTTCAGTGAAAGAAAAAAACTTTATGAAAGTGGTTTTTTGTAGAAAATGAAGATTAAGGATTGTAGGTTAGAATTTGATTGGTTCTTTAGTGCTCAAAACAATGGAAAATAGTTTTACTAAAGGGCTTTTACTTTGAAAAACATTTCTTAATTTTATTATAGTTAGAAACTTTTTAGGAAAAGGAATATGTCCAGGAAAAGTTTTTAAAAAAAGGTATGAGGTTAGGGTTAGGCAATTTTTAAAAGAAAAAGAAGATGGGATACAAGTACAGAGAGGTAGTTATGTAGTTCTAAATTGTCAATCTTTTTATTAATATATTTAAATTGAGTTTTGAAACAAATCCTTTTATTACAACATGCATTTGATTTTTAAGAAATTTTTCATGAAAAAAAACACATTTTCCGCAGAAGTGTTGGTTATCTAATTCTGTACTCCAACCCTCCAATTAAAAAAAATATTGAGAGACTTTCAAACTCAATATTTTTGAAATTTAGAAATTGGTAAGTGTAAAAAAATATTCGCGATCGAAAATTACCTTATATTCCTGAGGCTACCTACATTCCTTGATCAGTTCCTTTGAAAAATGAAATTAAAAGAATAATCCTGATATTCCTGAGTCAAAGTTTTCATAACAATCGTCATTGTTACTGATAATTTATTTCCTCAACTTTGAAGCTAATTTCGATTAGAATTAGTGAAAAACCTAATATTTTCTGAAAAAATGGACGATGTGGGTATATTTTTACGAAATTTCTTGAGGATAATAATTAAAATTGTTCGTAAGATATCCGTTAGCTCTTGAAATAAGAGTATGAAAATGCTTTCAAAAAGATGTTCAAAAAGTTGTAAAAGAATGTTTAAGGAATTTTTCTTCCCAGAGAAATTTTTTTGAGGAAAATCCGATATTTTTTAAAATAATGAAGCTAATGACATTGAATCCATTTTAAATAAGGCAGGCGTGCAACTTCAAGTCACATAATGTTCGCAAAATGATGAGTATTTGGAATTTTAAGGGTGTAAAAAAAGCACAAATTTTTTTTCTCTCAACCTTTATAATTTTTGACCTAATTGAGATATTTAAGTTCTCTTTCCTGACGCTTGCAAGGCTAATTGTTGTCTTTAAAAATCTGCCGAAAGTTAAGAAGATATTAAAAATGACCAGAATGGCGTCAGTTTCTCTAAAAATATTGAAAGTCAATTTTTTTAAAAACCCCACCTTTTTTCACGGAAATATTTATGCTGAATTGCTACTTGAATGTCAAAGAATTGTTATGAGTTTCATGTGGGCCAAACTTTTTTCTGGTTTAAAGAATTTTGTTTCAAAATATTCAAGTTTTACATTTTTCGTACGAACAACGACATACTCGACTAACTTAGTAAAAAAAAATGCCCATTCTGAAAAGATTTACAGAAAATACTTGTTTCTCTTTATGATATATTTCATCGTCAGCGAGAAAAATTAAAATATTCAAGTTTTCGAAGAAAAATTCTAGCGGTCACAAAAATGACTTGACCTGCATAAAACTTACAGAATGTCTTCTTCGTACAATAAGTACGAATTCCGAAAATTTATTTTATACAATAAAAAAAAAAGATTTATCCATGAAATGAACTCTTCATGTTTTCAAAATTCAACCAGGAGGAGAAAGTCGAATTTGATAAAAAGACCCACTTCCTTTATTTCATCCAATATTGTTTTAAAATCATTTTTATGGCCACGATATTTTTTTTCTTGAAACATAGAATTTAATTGTTTCGCGAACTATGAAAGATATCATAAAAGCGTAAGAAATATTCTTTTAGATCATCTTAAGATGAGCGAAGCTTTTTCTCAGAATTTTATCGAATATGTCGTTCTTCGTCAAAAAAGTGCAGAGATTAAATTTTCCGAAACACTATTCTCCTGACCAGAAAAATAGTTTGGCCTATATGAAACTTACAAGATTTGCTTGACATTTGAGTACCAATCCAGCAGAAAAATTTAGCAAAAATAAAGGTAAGATTAAGGGAAATAAAAAAAAATCGACCTTTAATATTTTTAGAAAAACCGCCGTCACACAGCGGGTCGAGTCTGTACATTCAGCGGTCATACGATTTCATATAATGGCTGCACTATAACGGTTTGAAAGCTATTGACTTGAAGCTCGCAGCATCCTCAAAAAATTTGTCGTTTTTAAGATTCCAAGAAATTTTTCAATCTACTGTTGAAGGTTCGTATGTTTTAATCACTTTGACTTCCAGCAAGGATTGTGAAAAGTGCACGCCTACTAGGTACCTAGGATTTCAACAGGTACTTTCCTCAAACGCTAAATTAAAATTGCTAAAATTATCTTAGCCGGATCCGAAATAATCGAGAAGCTGCAGACTTCTATATGTGTTAATTCGGTCTCTTTTCACCTTTTCAAAGCAAATTCTCACATACAACAATGAGTAGCTCTTCGATTGTTCCAGGTCCAGCTAAAATATTTTCAGGAATTATAAGTTGGCCTTTGCGGGAACTTTCCGTTGAAATCGAAAGCTTCTAGAGGGCGTGCAAGGATTTGATCGCTAAATGTACAGGCTCATCCTACTGTGCGCCATTTTGATAATTTTGAACATTTTCTTGATTTTCTGGTGTACTTTGAAACACGGGCAATTAATCTCCTAAAATTCACGATGCAGAAGCTAAATATCTCAATTAGGTCAAACGTTTTAAAGTTTGAAGAAAAAAATCTCCGTTTTTTTTTAATATTGATGTTCACAAAAATTTATCCCTACTAAGTATCCCCTACCGCCTGCAGCCGGATTTTCAATAGAAACGTTCGCATTTGCATTTGACAGTAGAGTACGGATGCAGACCTCCGATACCAAAATATGTCCACATCCATTTTCGGCGTGAAAAACACGAATTAGCTGCGTCTTTCAATTCTGCCTACTCAGGGTGATATCGTAGGCGCAGTGGCAATTCATGTCCTACACCTAACTCATCACCTTCGTCGGCTGTTATTACCTCCCACTCATCTCTTGTGTAACGTCGTTTTATCTGAATGCCAAGAAGACTAAATATTGGCTGAACAATATTGTTATGGGGGCGCCATCCAATAAGAAAACGCCCTTGTCCGACAAAAGATATACCAACTTGAGCATTGACGAGAACATTCTCTACATCTGCCTGTGTACCCCGAACTACGGGAGTGGGTGGCCCGGTAACGTGGCTAGCTGAAACATCGAGACAAAGCCTTTCATGTAAATAAATTACGCAGTTATCAAATATTAATATTATATGTAGGACGTGTGTCAATGTGGGGAACTTCTTCACCCTGTGCAACCACAAAAATAATGATTTTCCAAAAAATATATAAAATATGTGAGCAAGATTTAAAGTAAATCATGAAATACTGGTCAGCCCAATTTTTTCCGAAAACCGTTGGTTTCAGCAAAAAATTTGTATAGCTCAAGATATTCTATTTTTTAAGATCTATAGTTTGAGACGGAGATTCCTTCTGGAAGGTCAACATTTTCAGAAATGCATCGAAGAATCTTATTTAGGAACAAGCATGCAAAATGTCTATTTTTACATTCTCATAATTATAGTTTATTGGTCTTATGTGAAAATAATTACGTCATTTTAATGCCCTGTAATTTTTTCCAAAAACGTGTTGTAAGGCCAGCTTCAGGTGAAGCTGGCACTGCCCCACCAAAAATCAAAAACTATTCATTACATCAAATTTTTTTTTAAGTAAGAGATCTGTGCTTAATCTATGCTGTCGACTGCTGCCAAGCACAAAGTCGCAACATTTGTATTCTTTTCAACAACGTGAAGTAATTTCAGCTTCACGTGAAGCTGGCAATACCGCGCCAAAAAACTTAAACTTTGAATTACATCAAATTTTCTTTGAGTGGAATTTTTTGCTAATCTGTGCCAATAAGTGTCGCCGAAAAAGAATGTTGTGCCTTGTTATATTTTTCAAAAACGTGTAGTAATGTCAGCTTCACGCGAAGCTGGCACTACCACACCAAGAGAATAAAACCATGAACTACATCAAATTTTCCTTAACGTGGGGATTTTGTGCTAATTTCATGCTCACGAATGGTGACAAGCACGAATTTGCAACATTTTTATTATTTTTGAAAATTTTGATAATGCCAGTTGCCGGTCAGGGAGAGGAGGAGCCTGTTGGGACGGAGGAAGATCTAGCGCATACGTAAATGGCTGCTTCCGGTCTAACCGCTACCGAAATTAACTTGCATCACAGCGAAGGGGCCTCTGCGGTTCTGCAGAGGGGCATAAATGTAAGGCACACAGGTATCTCACTAACGGGCTGGGATCAGTATTCTACTGAATTGAGGAATGCACTCTCTAAGATGCCCAGCATTGGCAAAACGAAAGAACTATTGACCTCATTCACAACGATGAGTAGTGATTACAGGAGTGCAATACATAAGGACAAGCAAGAAAGCTGGACCAACTTTTGCACAGACATCGAGAAAGGGACAAAGACTACTAGGCTGGACAAGTTGCTCTTTCAAAATCTGGATGCTATTCTTAGCTCTCTAAAATTGCCCAACGGAGGACACTTAGTGTCGGTCAAAGAGACCCTGGCTCGCCTAATCAAAGCACATTTTCCGGGCTTTATAAGGTCTGGGATAAAGGAAACGACACCTCGAGGGCATCCAAAGTTGTCTTAGGCTCAACTGGTTCCACAACCGCGGCTAGCCCGCAAAATTGTTACTCCTTGCAGGGTCAAGTGGGCCCTGAAGTATTCCAGCCCATGTACGTCTCCTGGTCCGGATAGCATATACCCGGTTTTCTCACAGAAGGCTGAGGGATTCCATCATAGGGCCGCCGGTGAGACTTATTAGGGCTTGTCTATCACTGGGATGTGTTCTGACGGCATGGAGAGGCACGAGAGCGGTTTTTATTCCGAAATCAGGCAGGATCGGTTATACTTCACACAAGGATTTCCGTCACATCAGCCTTACATCTTTCTTATTAAAAACGGTGGAAATACTTGTGGGAAGATAATCCGCGACAAGGTCATATTGAGTAGGCCACTGCACAAGAAGTAGCGCGCCTACAGGGCTGGTCATTCAACCAAATGGCCTTGAGCGGAGCAGTAAACCTAATCGAGGGACAACTAACGCGGAAGGGCTTCGTGATTCGAACCTTTATGGAAATCGTTAGAGCCTTTAACTACACCTCTAGAGAGGTGAGGTCATAGAAAAGACCTGCCACATGTTGGCTAACAGGAACCTTACAACGAGTAAAGATGATATACCACCTCGTGTAGAAGTGTTGACACAAAATGCCCGGAGAAAGGTGTTTTATTGTCCCTACTATGGTGCTTGGTAGTTAATGAACTGCTTCATCAACTCACGAGACAAGGCTTCCACGCTACGCGGTTGACAGACTGCGTATCGTGCGCGGCCAGAATCTGGATGCGCTCTTCGGGGTAATGCAGCAAGCACTGAGGATAGTGGATACCTGGCGCAAGAAACCGGATTAACCTGGTCAATCCGAGTAAGACGAACGTGGTTTTATTCATCAGGCGGTACAAGTGGGGGACCACGAGTACAAGGAAACTGGGTGGACAACAACTGGGAATCACTGAATGAGCTAAATACCTGGAAGTCGTCCTCTATAAGAAGCTCTTATGAAACAAGAACCTGGATAACAAGTGCAAAAGGCTCACAGTGATCGCTCAGCTTTGCAGGAGAGCTATAAGAAAACACTGAGGCCTGAAACCAGAGACACTGATGTGGATCTATACTACGATCTTGCCGCCCAGGCTAACCTATGTGACGGTGGTCTGTTGGAGCAGGGTCGAACTGTCCACTGTGAAATCTCGACTGGAAAGAATCCGGGGACTGATTCTAAGAGGCGCCACTGGTGTCTCGGATTCGACACCCAAGGTGGTATTGGGGGCACTATAACAGGGTTAGAGCCCCTTTATCTTATCATCAAGGTCATGGCTGCAAAGGCAGCCTGGAGAATAAACATGGGAAACGGCGGAAGGATTTCAACAGAACTGCGGATCCCAACCGTTGTCGCGAGTAGGCTGATCTCGAGCATGCTCAGGGACAGAACGCCTAGTCGCTAATTCTTCGACAAGAAGTACTGAGGCACCATATACAGAACAGAGGAATGGGCAAACGGCGAGGCTTATTCACCTGGTCATGGGGACACCTGGGTTATAGACGGTTTCAAGAAAGAGCAGAAAGCACGAGCCGATTTCTATTGTAGGAGGAGTGGAATGGGCTTCACAATCCCGATGGGGTCCTATGCTACAGTCCCACAAACTGAGATCATAGCCATGCTGCAGTGTGCCTATAAGGCACAGGAGTATAACCAATAGGAGAAATATGTGCATTTGCTCAGACAGCCGGGCATTTATATTGAGCCTGAATGGAACAACGACTACGCCGCTACTGATATGGGTGTGCTTTGAGGCACTGTACAATTTAGCGACGAAAACCTAGTGACTCTACTTTGCATTCCTAGACACTGGCATTGAGAGTAATGAAATCATGGACCGGCTAGCAAAATTAGCAGTAAAAGAAAACTTCACTGGTCCTGAAATAGTCGTAGGCATTTCCAGTAGGTGGACCAGTGAAGAAATTGATATTTGGCTGACCGAAGAACATCAAAAGGAGTGAAATAAGGTTGCTGGCTGCAGACAGGCCAAAACACTTAACAAAGGTTTGTAGGGCATGGAAACCTCAACTATTACCGGCATAAGATAGGGCTCGCAGATAGCTCTCTCTGTTGCCTTTGCGGAAAGGATAATGAGACAGCTATCCATATCCTTTGTCACTGCCTCGCAATCGCGGGGAAGCGTCTAGCACTCACGTGAAGCTGACACTACCACACCAAAAAACAAAAACTAAGAATTACATCAAATTTTTTTTAACGTAGGAATCTTGTGCCCGCGTCACGTGATTTTCTTAGTGGATTAGTATAATGGCTTCGCGAAGCTCTTCACCCGGGGTGATTGCTAGAGAGGTTGATTAGAGACCGGGGTTGGAGCGGTGTTGTGGGACGAGTGTGTCGTTTGAATGAACAACACGCGACTTCTAGATTGACCTAAGTCTATCCGGTATAAAAAGTCGGTATAAAAAAAAAGAAAATCAATATCACTTACGTTTCCCCATCTGAGGTTCATAAACAAATTACTTCTTACACTTAGTGAGTTAGGAAGGAAAACAACTATTTCAGGGGGAAAAAATCACATGTTTACAGCTGCTTGAAAAACAGCCCGAAACATCGAAAAATTGCTGCAAACTTCGAAGGAAGTATTTCAGAACAACATAAAACCTTTCCTCTTTCTTGATTTTAATTATATTGAGAGAAATAAAGAAGTAGGCTCTCATTTGAGATAAGTTTTTTCGAAATAAATGATTAATATTTACTTTAAATCATTTAAAATATGTTTTATGTCGAAATGATAATTAGATCTGCTCTTAGAGGCTCACTGTAGGAAAATTAAGATTTATTTTTATTTTCATTTACAATAGAAAACACAAAACGAATAACTCAGAGGTTATTTAAAAATATTTTCAAATCAAAAAATAATGGAAATATCGATTGTTTTCCTTCTCGAAAGTAACTTCACTCAATAAAAATGAATTTTGTGTTACAGGACGACGAAGTTACGCAAAAAAATGTTATTATTTCGAAGTATATTTTGACAAGAGAATAACCCATGTCTTACAGCTGAGAAGTACATATTTTTTTATTAATATGTTATATAAATTTACCTTCAGGATATACTTTTTCTTTAAGAAAGCCTGTGTTACCGGATGACAACCAATTGATGCAGCCTCTCTTCGACCTTCTAAGTTTTTTTTTCGACAAATAAGGATTTAAAATATAATGAAAGATACGAGAGAGATACGCTTCTGCTATCAACTGTATAGTATGTTATGTTATCATTAGAAAAAAGGAACCTCAGATAAAAAAATCCGTCAATGAAAGGAATTTGAACTCCAAAACATCTGGGAGAATAAAAACTGGAAGATGTCAAAAGTTTTGGATCAGACTCTCAAGACTTAACACGCTTTGTTCCATGAAACTCTAATTAAAATCCCCGCTTTGAAAAACGGAACGTCGGCAGAGCCACAGGAGAATATTTCTCCGAAATTTTTCAATTTTAGGTAAAAGATTGATTTATTACGATGAAGTTGAGCGGATGGGTGCAATAATGGTATGCTTGCATCTTCAGAAGTCACGTATTTTTCATTTGTTTAGTGCATAACTTCATGAAGAAAAAACACAAAACAAGTGCATTCTGTAAATGCAAGAGCGCTGTCATTGCACCCAACTGGTCGATTATATCCTTTAAATGATGAACGTGTATCTTCCACACAAAATCACGTAAAACTAGTTTTCTGCTAACAATTAAAACAGAAAAAGTTTTCAACCATTTTTGTGGGAATTATAGCGATTGCCCACTTCATATAAACTTCATATACATGTCCTGAATATGAAATTATAAAAATGACAGTATTGTCATTGTAGTTTTTCAAGACTATTTCAGGCAACCCAAATCAATAAAAAGAAGTGCTCTTTCATGAAAACGTGTGCCAGAAACAAGGCACAATTCTATACTACATAGTTTCAACAGTCAAGGCAAAGAGTATGAAGAAATTGATGGCAAGTGAAATGGAGAGCATCCTAATCGATTGCGAGATGAATGTGTTCGACTTGACCCTGAGGTTATTCGAAGGAATAGCATGTTTTAAGACATCAATGACATGCTCATTGAAAAGATCTGAAATGCGATGTGTCACTTACCAAGGCATCTTCTAAGCGAAGCAAATTTATAGGATTTAATTTACAATATATTAACATGCGAACGGGGCTGTCCAAGAACCACCCGCCCTGGTTCAGTCCAAACGAAGTTGACACGAAGCGGCGAGTTTCGAAAACCTTTACCAAGAACGTACATAATAAGGACAGGGAACTCGAGTGGAGGGGCTGGGAGAAATGTTAAAATTTATTCAAAATCAATTCCGTAAGTTGTCATATGTCTTCATTCAAGGCCATGTGAGCGTAACCTCAAAATTTGTTTTCACATTTTTTTTTAACCAACTTACGCTCACACAAAACGCAATATCGAGTTGAAAATTTCGGAAACTAAATAAAAAGCACTAAGGAGCGTTTGTCCGTTCCTAAATTTTTATAATTATAAAAAAGCAAAACAATTTTTGGGAAGAAAACTTTTTTTATAATTATCAAATTTAGGACCGGACAAACGCTCCTTATTGATCTTTATTCAGTTTCCGAAATTTCCAACTCAATATTGCGTTTCGTGCGAACGTGAGTTGGTTTGAAGAAAATGTGAACAAAAAATTTTGAGGTTATGCTCATATGGCCTTAAATGAAGTCATAGGACAACTTACCGAATTGATTTTGAATGAACTTGCACATTTCTCTTCGCTGACCGATTTGGTGCTGCATTGCACGACACAACACACTCGCGCAATTTTTTAAAATTAATAAAAATGTTGTAACTTTGTGCTTTGCCACCAATCATCAGCATGAAATTGACACGAAATTCCTACGTTAATGAAAATTTGGCTCAAGGCGATCTCAGAGTACCGCATGATACCTGTCGGCTTAGTCGACCTTTTCTATTATCTTGCGTTGCGTGTACCCTAGGCTCGAGCTCGATGTTAGTCGAGACAATGTGGTGCTCAACTGGAGGCTACTGTATTATGAAATACTATGTACCTTCAAATTGAGTTCATAAGGAACTCTGTTCCACACCACGACACAGTGGTCCAGAAATGGGTTATGGTGCCCAATTTAAGTCGCAGGTCAATTCAATTGTTTAAGTAACAATTTTATTGCTATGACCAAATTTTATGAACAAATAGATAAACACTCATCCCGCGTAACCTAGCCAGCCTCGGGGCTGGTCTGCCAGGTTGCTGAGACTATTAAGATCTAACTTCAAGCGGACTTAACCCGACGAGTGAGTGAACACTCAGGACCGCATATATAATCTCTGAACTCGGCACACGTACAAAAATATATGCCCAGAGAGTCGCGATATAAATAATTTCTGATGCGGCGCTGATTGTCCGGGCGAAGACCTTGAACATAGGGCGTCAAGAGACGCTCGGGGATTGTTGACATTGGAGTCGCTCCACCATGTGTTCAAGGCCATCTTAGGCAAGAACCAAAGTCGGACTCTTATGAGATTTTCAGTGTATGATTAAATCTATAAGTCCGAAAAAACTGTCAAGTACTTAAGCAGGTTCCCGACCAAAATACCTCTAGGTATTGTTTCATCAATTGCGAAAAAACAATTATTTAAACAAATACAATGTGAATAATATTTTCCCACGTTTTTACTATTAACAATAAAAAAATTCTAACTGACAATGTGAGTAAAGAAGATAATATTATTAGCTAACTCCCACGAAATCTGAATGGTCAATAAATAATGAAAGAGCTATTCTTTTTATCCTTCCAGCCTTTCTATAATTTTGATCAGTAAACTCATCTTTTTGCACTTCATTTCATTACTGACAATGAGTGGTATACTCGTTTCGCAAAGATTGAAGCGAATGAGGCGTCATGTGTCCGGTGCAGGAACAGTACTAAAATAATGCTTGTAAAATAATTTTAAAATGTATAGATATTTTCTAGACTGTAAACAGAATGGATGTTTGAGTCATCAAATAAAAGCGTACTGTTATGGGGAACTTGGGACTCCCGGGCTTATGGCATGGCCGTTCTGCCTACCAACCAGGTGGACTGTTCCCAAAGAAAAATCGCGTGAAATCAAAAAATGGATGTAACTCCTAGTTTTCGCTTTATTTTTTGGTGTAGTGGTGTCAGCTTCACGTAAAGCTGGTATTACAACACATTTTTGAAGAAAATTGCAGAACACAAAATTTTTTCTTCACGGCATAAATTGGCACAAAATTGGCACGAAATTATTGCATGTTGCCCATGTTGATAGGACAATGTCGTAGCTCCAGATTTACATACCTATTAATTTCTCCTGCTCATAGGTTGTACGATGTTGTCGAATCGGCACGCCATGACGATTGAATATTAAACAAAAATCATCTTCTGCGTTGAGCCATCCAACGATGAAGTCACCTTGTGCCACAAGAAATATTGGAAGTTGGGGACGGATGAGAATATCCGTTACAGTTTCTTGTCTGCCCGTGAATATGTGGGCGAATTGCCAGGCGCTTCTGGGGCAAACTGAAACATCGAGACAAAGTCTTTACTGTAAATAAATATTGTAGACATTTATGCATATTATATGTATACAGGAGTGGTATCAATAAGGGAAAATTCTTTACCCCGTTCAACCATAAGCGTAGTACTTTGTCGCATAATAATTGAAAAATGTGAGTTTCGAGAATGGCTGAATGTGCGCTCAGGTCAAAACCAAGAGCTGAAGTACTCATACCACCTTGATCAGAAAGTTTTAGGACTCGTCACCGTGTGGCGCTCTCGTTCAGCCGATTTCAATTCTTCTTTTTTTGTTGTGTTGGTAGA
>JAUMHM010000071.1:6208115-6218966 GCA_032362435.1 Melikaiella ostensackeni | reverse complement strand
ACGGATAACGATGGCATTATGCGACGGTGCGTTATCGTGGTGCAAAATCCACGAGTTGTTTGCCCACAAATCCGGTCGAAAGTCATGGATTCCAAAAATTCATTCAACATTTTATCATTCCTATTTTTCACATGTAAAGAGAGAGAGTAAAAATTTGCCAAATGGAGCATACTCAAAATGCTGTGGCTCTCGCTCCAAGTCGTCAAGGCCAATGTCAAAGGAGGATTGGGAGGAGATAATCTCAAAAAAAAAATGGATACCTACCTTGAAAAACATAATGGAAACATCAAGAAAACGATGAAGATTCAAATAGACGACTGAGTAAAGGCAGTAATGGCGAACCTGAATAGCTATATAAATAAAGTAGAATCAAAAACAAATTCACTCCAAGCGGATGTAAAGCAAAATAAGGATAGACTAGAGGCTATTGAATCAGCAGCCAATGAGCTGAGAGAAGTACATCAAAATTCAGTAGAAGCAAGCCAGGGTACAACAGGAATAGAAGGTACGTCACTCATATCTCAAACATTATCAGAAATGCGTGATAGAAACTGGAGGAAAAAGAATATAATTATTTTTGGATTGCCGGAGCCTATAGTGAAAACCCTCTCTGAAAATAACAGTGTTGTAGGCGAACCTAAAAAGCATGATACTGAAAAAGTAGCAGTGTTAAAAATATGAAGTAGCATCCACAATGAAAACATAACATTGGATAATTTGAAATGCTATGGAGTGGGTAGTGCAAATGAACTTTTTCACAACAATCACTTTGTGCAGGAAGTGGCTCCGTCAGTAAATATTATTGCAGAGAAAGTAATAGGACCAAAGTTTACATGCCTAATAATTTCCATTCACATACCACCTAATGTAAAATTAGTTAAATTTGAAAACTTTCAAAGCATGAGAGGAAGAAAATGAGCTATATGATAGGGAACTAATCCTTACTGGTAATTTTGACGTTAGAAATTTTATAAATGCCTCTGTAGGTTCTTTAAGAGATACAGGAACGGACCTAATTTCATCCTTTTTACTAATGTTTGACCTGAAGCAAACTAATCATATTCTGAACTGTGAAGGGCAATGCCTGGATTTGATATTCACTAATTCTAACGAAATAGAGGTATGGGCCGCTGAGCCAATGGTGCTTGAGCATGCATACCATCCAGCCCTGAGAATAGTTGTACTTTGTAACAAAGCAAAACAATCTCAAACAAACTTTATATTCAACAATAGCAATACATCTAGATACAATTACTCTGACATAAACAAAGGTGTTTTATTTAATAAGATAAATTGCATTGATTGGAGTAATTGATATTCAATTGGGACCTTGCAGGAGTCTACTCAATATTTATATAGCTCATTATATTCCGCAATTGCAGAAATTGTACCGAAATTCACAACGCAAGGTGGCTCAGGTAAATATCCAAAATGGTATTCCAATGAGCTAATCAGCAGAATAAATTTGAAAGAAAAGTACAGGGATAAACTTAAGATTATACCTTGAAATTATAACTTACAGAGCAACTTTAACTTTTTACGATCGGAAGTAAAAAATTTGATTAACCGTGATTACCAACTCCTTACTCGTAACTCGGAGAAAGCTTCAAAAGAAGATCCAACACAATTTCGGTGTTTGCTCTTAGTGTGAAGGGTTTAGGCAATGAATGTTGCTATTGCTGTATAATAAATATATTTTGAATCACAACACACTAAATAAGAATACATGTAAAAATTGGGTAACAGTGAGATTAAAAAGGATAATGATATAGTTTGAAATCGAAAATGATGTGAAAAACCGTAAGACCGACTCGAACTACTAATTCCGAGACTGGTGGTGATGAATAGTAGTTGAGGGTGTAAAATATAATGATGATAAAAGTTCTAGTCGGTGGTGCCAGGGCACTTACAAGTAGCATTTGGTAGGCGTAGTTATCTTAGTCTATTGGTTAATAGAAAGCAGGGTAGGAGTCTTAGGTGACATCCACGATTTGCCAAATTTGTCGGCGGACCTGAGGGGTCGAAGTGTACCTGAATCAGCGCGGGTGAAAGGGATGATCGTAAAATTAGAGTGACGAGGTGACAATTAAATGTTTGGACAGTTTCTTAACTAGAGTAATATAAAGCTTAGGATGGAACGTGCTGGGCTCGAGTATTTGAAGACTTGGAGTAGTTAAAATAGTTTAAGTTTACAACTCTATTTTTGAAAGTAATAAAGAAATTCAAAGATTGTCGTGCACGAAGGATAAGCTTTTAGAATACATTGAAATTTCGGCAGATGTTTCCCTAAGTAGGAAAGTCCGAAAAAATCTATTCATTGGTGATGAAATATAATATTGTAAAAAGAAATATTGAAATAAAAAACTAAATTTTGCATTATCAAGACACAACATTCGGAATTACCTGAGGAATCTAAAGAACGCATCGAGGTTGCCTGGAATAATGTTCGATAATGGTACAAAATTAGATAAATCAGGTAATATTGTTAACGCTCTATCTTCCTATTTTAACAGTGAATATAACCCAATATCACACGCAAATTTGCACAATCAAACAGATAAAATGAAGAGTCGACTAGGATATAAATTAAAGATGGATATGGTTGATGTAAAATCAGCTTTAAGCTCTCTGCCGAATAAAAACACATCTGGTACGGACCTAATACCTAGTTTTCTGAACAAAAATTGCGCAAATACATTAACTAATCCTACCCTCTACATATTTAAAAAAGCTCTAGAAGTAGGGGCGTATCCAAACGTATGGAAGGAGACTAGAGTATGTCCTGTGTTTAAAACTGGTGATTCTGCGGATGTAAAAAATTACAGGCCTATTTCATTAATGAACAACTTCTCCAAAGCCTTCGAAACCTTTCTTGCTGATAACATATCAAGTGTTTTCAGATCTGAAGTTAATCAATACCAACACGGGTTTATGCGAGGTAGATCTACTACCACCAATTTATTGATAATGACCCAAATGGCGGCGGAAGCTTTGGTGGAGGGGTTTCAGTTGGATGTTATATATCTAGATATGTCCAAAGCCTTTGGCATATTAGATCTCGGTATAACATTTAATACAAAGCTTAGATTCCATATACACATAGAGTGTGTTGTCAAATCAGCAAATCAAATGCTTAGATTCATAATAAGATCCTGAAAATAAATAAAAAAAAATAATAAAAAAATAAATAAAATATTTCTGAAGATCCTGGCTTTCACGGTAGATGGGGTGTATCCTTCTAGGAGTGTCGATTATGAGTCGTTATGTGCAAGATTCTGCTCACTGAAAATTTAAGAAAGACACTTTTTTCTGTCAATAATTTTTGGGCTAAAATTGATAAGGGGGCTATTAAACTGTGCGGATTCACTATATATGTTACCATTCAGAGTACCGAGAATTTGCGCAAGAAGTAGTGAGCTTTTTCACATACCTGTGTCAAAAAAGTCTATACAATTTATGTCGCCGGTTTTCAGGATCTGTAAGCAGTTAAATCTGTTTTCTCAAAACAGCGGAGATAAATTAGATATGTTTGAGACACCGATAAGTCAAGTTGCTAAAATAGTAATAGAATACATATTAGTAGCGAGGAACGATCTGACCTTACCTTTAACGACCTTAGTAGGAAAATAAAATAAAACAAATGAAATCCTTAACATTTAAACTGAATTAAAATACATTTTTGGCCATTTGTATAAATTAAAATGTTTTTTAAGATATGAAGAATCGAAACTCAGTCGAAATTAATTTAGACAATATTATCTAATTATTTTTTTGCAGAGATTAATTGAATCTGTGAAACCCAAGACCAAGACAAAAAAGGTTAAAGACTCGCAAACAATTCATTTCAAAGTACAATCAATAGAAATTAATACATTTTCAATTTTAATCAGAAAAATTAATGAACTTTTTATCATTCTAAACTAAAAACATTCAAAATAACATCATTTTAAACTACAGACATTCCAAATCAATGAATCCTTAATTTAAAATCTTTGAAACTGAATAATTCTCAAATTTAAGTCTCCAAAACTAAAATATTCCAAAAAAAGTATTTAAAATTACATCTTTCTAAACTACAAACACTGATAATTAATAAATCTTTAATTTTAAATCGGAGAAATTGAAGAACTTCTTATTAAAAATCTATAAATGTATATGAATTTCAAATCTAAATCTTCAAAATTCAACTATTCCAAAAAAGAATTCAAAATTACATCATTTTAAACTATAAACATTTCAAATTTATGAATCCTCAATTCACGATCTTCAGAATTGAATAATTCTCAATTTTAAATCTTCAATATTACAATATTCCAAAAAAGTATTTGAAACTTCATTATTCTGAACTATAAACATTCTATATCAATGAATCATTGATTTTAAATCGTAAAAATTGAATAAATTTCAATTTTAAATCTCAAAAATGGAATAATTCTCAATTTTAAATATTCAAAATTACAATATTTTAAGAAAAGTATTTAATATTACATCATTCTAAGCTGTCAACATTCTATATTACTTAATCTCTGATTTTAAATCGTAAAAACTGCAGAATTTTAAATTGCAAAACTTAAAATTGAATAAATTATAATTTCGAAACTTCAAAATTTAACTATTCCAAAAAATAATACAAAATTACATCATTTTAAACTATAAACATTGCAAATTAATATATCCTCAATTTTAAATCTTAAAAATTGAATAATTCTCAATTTAAAATCTTCCAAATTACAATATTCCAAAAAAGTATTAAAAATTTTTTCATTCTAAACTATAAACATTCTATAAATCTATATCAATGAATCTTTAGTTGAAAAATTGTAAAATTGAAGAATTTCAAATTGCAAATCTATGAAATTGAATAAATTTCAATTTCAAATATTCAGAATAGAACTATTTCAAAAAAGCATTTGAAACTTCATCATCTTCTATTCTGCATGTTAAATATTGAAGAGTCTTTGATTGTTAATATTTAGAATTGAAAATTGATCGTTGTAAAATTCCAAATTGAACTATAAATTACAGAAATCAGTCTTACATTAATATTTTTAGCAGAGATTAATTGAACCTGTAAAACTCAAGACTAAGATATAAAAAATTAAAGACTCGCAAACACTTGATTTTGAACTACAAACATTGGAAATTAATAAATCTCCAATTTTAAATGAGAAAAATTGAAGACGTTTTTATTGAAAATCTATGAAAATATATAAATTCCAATATTAAATATTCAGAACTCAAGTATTCCAAAAAAGAATTCAAAATTTCATCATTTTGAACTATAAACATTCCAAATTAATAAATCCTAAATTTTAAATCTACAAAATTAATAAATCTTAAATTTCAAATCTACAAAATTGAATAATTTTCAATTTCAAATCTTCAAAATTCAACTATTCTAAAAAAGAATTCAAAATTACATAATTTTAAACCATAAACATTCCAAATTAATGAATCCTCAATTTTAAATCTTCAAAATTACAATATTCCATATAGTATTTAAAATTTCATCATTCTAACATATAAACATTCTATATCAATGAATCTTCCATTGCAAATTTCAAAAATTGAATAATTCTCAATTTTAAATCTTCAAAATTACAATATTCCAAAAAATTATTTCAAATTACATCATTTTAAACTATAAACATTCTATATCAATGAATCTTCAATTGTAAGTCGTGAAACTTGAAGAATTTTAAATTGCAAATTTATAGCATTGAATAAATTTCAATTTTAAATCTTCAAAATTGAACTATTTCGAAAAAGCATTCAAATTGCATCATTTTCTATTTTACGTGTTAAACATTGAAGTCTTCAATTGTAAATATTTAGAATTGAGAATTTTTCATTGTAAATATTCAAAGTGGAACTATATATTCCAGGAAACAATTTTACCTGGGTACTTTTTAGCAGAGATTAATTGATCCTGTGAAACCCGAGACCAAGATATAAAAGGTTAAAGACTAACAAACACCTCCAGTAATAAAAAACTCTAACCTTTCTACGGCACACTCGAAGAAAAGTAAATGCTATTCATAATGTCACTTTTATTTTTCTTCAATTCCTTAAATTTTTAATTTCGTAACTCTAAATTACAAAAGCTGCATTTTTGAAAGGCATTTTTAAAAAATTCAAATTGAATTGATGGGCATCGTCCGTAAATGACGTCACGCTCTTTTTCCGGGGTTTCATTAAACGTGACGGAGCGTGACGGTGTGGGGGTGGTAAGGCTGGCGCAGCCTACATTTTTGAGGTATGGAGTTTTATTTCCCACGGGGAGGGGGAGATAACAAATTTGTTTTTCAAATATTTTCATTTAAAATAGAACTAAAATAGTTCATAAGAAATGTCATATTTCTTGCTACCTTTAACATAAATAAAAGGTTTTTATTTGTAGATCGTTTCTAGAGATGAACTCATTTAATATTTGGCCAGTGTCCACATTGTTCAAAATATCCTGGTGAATATGCGATGTCGCAATATTGTTTAGACGTTTTTGGAAAATTGTTGACCTTAAAGATGTCTTTCGACGCCTCAAAGCAGAGAATGAGCGTTCGTTTGCACAAGAACTACTCGGAATAGTTAGCAAAATTTGAATAATTTTTTGTACTGTGAAACAAGACTTTTAATTTCAGGATTACCCTTCAAGAATATTACAACATCCTTCAGACATTTTACTTCGATTTTTCTCTGTGAAATTAGGTCCAGAAACATTTCACGATGCAATTTTAGCCTTAGTTTATCAAAATCCTCATTTCCATAAAATTTGATTACTTGATCAACGCAAAAACCTTCTTTACCAATCACAAAATTCCCAAAAGAATTCAAAAGATTCATTGTTTCAGATTGAGATCGACTTTTCATTGAACTTGTAACATGGTCATAAATTTCTAAAAATAGTTTTCTGAAGTGACTTTCAGGCGTTGAAAAAAGATGTGCAGTACGCATGTTTCGAACTTTCGAGGAGCTTTTCGCTGCCGAGCTTTCCGTTATTCAATGAGACTATCTAGAACTGCTTGTACCTTCTTGTCAGATTCGTCTATACTAAAATCAGATTTTTGCAATTCGGTGTTCAATACCTCAATTCTAAAGTAGATTTCAATCATAATGGTAAGTAAAAAATAGAACTTGAAGCTTTGATGATGTTTCAGGAATCTTGCTGCCTTGGCCGATGCACTGCTGTCTACTGTATGATTTTCAGTTACTTCTTCAAAAAAAAATCATGGCAGCTTCGTAATTGCCTTCGTCGTGGTTTATCATGAGGGTCTTCACACTCAAACACCATTTCGTTGGACAAAACTGAGATAGCTGAGGACTTTCTGAGGAATGCAGATCGCGGAACCAAGCTAGTCTTTTTGGCGAGTCACGAATAAAGTTGATCATTTCCTTAACGATACCGATAAAATTTCGTGAACAATTGAAATCTTCCATTCCATTTTGAACCACAAGGTTCAGGTTATGTGGTTTGCAATTCACAAAGAGAGCTCTAGGTTCCACTTCCTTTATTCGAGCTTGTAGACCAGTTAAACTACCACTCACATTCGCAGCCCCGTCATAGCATTGGCCTCTTAAGTTTTCAAAATCTAAGCCATATCGAAGGATTACGTCATTCACAATTTTCAATCAAAGTTTCTGCTTTAGTTTTGCTTGTTTTGTAAAAACCCATAAAAGTCTCTTTGATGGATAAATCATTTTCAAGAATTCTAAAGCAAATGGAGACTTGCTCTAGTCTGGAAATATCCGAAGTTTCATCGAGAGTTATAGTAAAGTAGCGGGCCAGATTAACTTGCTCCAAATTGTATCGTTCTACTTCATTGGCGAGCATGTTAATGATTTTGTTAACTACGTCGTGATTCAGCCAAACATTTCGCGTTTGGTTAAACCAGATTTCAAGTTCTGGAACGTCTTCTGATTTCATCTTCAGTGCCTCCGTTATATTTAAGCGTTCGTCGTTATTAGCTTAGCTTATTATTAGTTATTATAAGCTAGTCCTTGTTTGACTAAAAATATTGCCGTTGTAAATATTTTTCTCAAAGCTCTTCGCGCTGCTTCCATTTCTTTTTGTTTTACTGTGGGAAGAAGCTGGACGACCCTGTTTTCCTTCAAATTTGCTTTAGCGCTTATGGAAAAGCGATGAAAATTACTGCTTTCATGTGTTTGGAAAGTTTTCAAAGCATTTTTCCATTTGTTGAAGCCGTTTTCAACGAAAGCGCGACGTGAATTGATCACAGCTGGGTTCGATATATCACTTAGTGGAATTAACTGTTTATTCACAGCCTTGCAACAAATGTAGCAAACAGCTTTATGATGTGGAATTAATAACAACCACGAAAATATCTTTTGCCATCGATTAAAGATTCTAGGAACAGCACCAACTGCAAAAAAATATTATTTTGATTTGTGAATAATTTATCATTATCAAGAAACAAAAAATGAGGCTTCCGAAAGTAAACTGTTTAATATTCCTTTATTTTTTATTTTTTGTGTAGGTTTCAAAATATTCGCGAAAATATAAAAAGAATATGATTTTTCAGAAAATATCGAAAAATAGCAGAAAATAACAGGGGTATCTTGAAAGAATTTTATAGAAGAACAATAAATTATACTCTAGTGGAATGTAAAATCACAAATGAAGAATCAATTGACCTTTGTAAATGAACATCAATTCCTTTTAAAAAAATTGAATTTCTTATGAAATCAACTTCAACCGAAATAATGATTGAAGTAATCATTTTTGTGATATATAAATTAGAGAACAATCATCTGATATAAGGTGAATGTCCCAACTTGCATCCACGTAAGGATTACATCTGATTTGAAAGCACAAAATCAAGTGTTTATCAACGTCGATTCAATTTAGATCGTTGCCGATGAAAGTAAAAGTATTATTTTATAATTAAAAGCTTTTGTTTTGTTAGGATAGCAAAATATTTCACCAAAAATTAAAAATCATAAGAATGTGTTATTGTAGGTATTTGTGTCCGCTTTATTCGTTTTTGTAAAAAACTAATTTTCTATCGAATAATAGATACTTCGGTTGCTAATATAAAGGGACAAAATTAGTATGACCTTGATAGCGATCGCTTTTTGAAGTTCATTATACTTGACTTATTTCAAAAACACTTTAAACAATTTATAGGTTATGACACGATGAAAAAAATATGCACTTCTAAAAAATGATCTTTCCTGCATTAAAATCAACAATTTGCTTCATTATATCACTATAATTCAGATAAACACTTTCTTTGAATGAATAATTGTATGAATTTATTTATTTTACTAATAATTCATTCGGTTAGGACGCAAATAGGGACATGGACGAGAATTGGGACATTTATTGGAATCAACATTCAAAAATTGCGAATCATCACAAATATGTATGATTCAGAAACTTTGAACTTACGGTTTTCTGTATTACAGTCACTTTCCTATTGGTTTTCAGTGGTCTTTACGTTTGCATTCTTAGCATTTATACAATCACAAAGGTTATTAACACAGGAATCACGGGTATTTTGACATTTGGAGGGTAGAAGCACGTGCACTATAGGAATGTCTTTTTTCTCTCTTACCTTTAAGGTAGTACTTCCCTCAGGCGATTTTCTTGAAAAATCGCTGAAATTGGAATATAATGTGAAGGAATATGTCTTCGATCATCTCCCAAAGTTTCAAGTCTTTCTTATTCTTAGTTTCTGAGATTTTCGATGACAAAGTCGACCACTTTTACATGCAAGGTATAGGGAATCAGCTGGGGAATGTCTCTAAATCTCACGTATAAAACGAACCGCTCTTACGACCGAGGCAAAAAAACTCATCATTTGATGTTCATACCAAAAGGAAGCTACTGTCAAAATTTCGATTGATTGTTGTTTTCAGTTCACGAAATATTCGATACAAAAGTATATTATTTTTTGACATTCGAGCTACAATATGAAACGCTTGGCAACGCCGCACCACGAAAAAGGGAGAGAGTACGATGTTAGATGAACAGGGAAATAACTCGAGCACGTGCTATGCGAAAACAGGAACAAAAAAAAACACGCGCGCACTCGATATTTCGAGTTGCGACGTTGCCAGATATATCGGACATCTGAGGAGCATAATTGTGTTTGTGAGATGGGGCATGCGTGAGTACACTCCCAGCAAACACGTATCGTTCTATAGATGAAGCCAACGCCATGGCATTCAACGCGCACCAATTCGAAACTTTCTACACGACGGTTCGTGAAGTACTACGTTAACTCGAATAATAAACCGACCTATCTTTCACACGAGCGTTAGTATGTCAGAATGCGGTAGTAAGTCCCATTTTCTTTGGGTCAGGTAGGAGGACCGGGATATACACCGAAACACAGAGCACATTACTGATACTATCAGTACAGTGCAAACCAGCCCCCTACATCGGCCGTGTATGTGTATGCAGTAGTAGTTCTCTTAGCGTCCGGAGGGAAAATAGCAGTAGAACTAATCCAACAGATGGCGCTCCGATCAGGTAGACTGGCTTTTGCACTGCCATGCATTATAGAAATGTAAAAAATAATTGAAAACAAAATGCTCTTTACAAATAAAAATAAATAAATAAATAATTTCTAACAGCATTTAACCTCATAATTATTCAAAATAAACAAAATATAATCTCTTTAATGACATACGTACGCGTACTCATGACAGTTCCGTCGGGCCCTCTAACCTCCGACTTCCCAATGACCCAGAAAACAAAATGCCCGCACAGTGCGCGCATTCTGGATGCACGCGTGCGGATTTATTCGCACATCGTGAGCTCATGAGATCACACAGCTGTGTCAGCATATGCGTGCCAGATGGGTCGCACGTCGTGCAAGTCGCACGCAT
>JAUMHM010000071.1:6190371-6208015 GCA_032362435.1 Melikaiella ostensackeni | reverse complement strand
AAAATAGATATTCATGAATAAATAAATAATTTTTGAAAAAACACAAAATTCGCGATACTTTTTGAACACACCTCGTACATGCCTTTCAAATCTTTAAAATCCTTGCAATCATAATGAAATGTTTTTGGTTGAAACGTCAACTATTATGGTGAAAATTAAACTATTTGGTTGAAAATTGAACTGTTTATTTGAAAATTCAACTATTTGGTAGAAAATTAACTCCTCGTTGAGAAATCATATTTTTTTGGTTGAAAATTTCACTTTATTGTAGATGATTCGTCTTTTTGGCTTCAAAATTCAACAATTTTGTTGAAAACTCGTTTTTATTTGGTTCAAGATTAAGTTTTTATCGGAAAATTGATCTATTCCACTTTTGGTTGGAAAATTATTCTTTATAAATTGAAAAATCAACTACTTGATAGAAAAACCATTCTTTTTTCAAAGTCTTATTTTTTTGTTGAAAAATCATGTTTTCGAGTTGAACATTTCACTCTTTTGTAGATAATTCGTCTTTCTGGTAGAGCGTTAACTTTCATGGTTTAATTCATTTTTAATTCATTGTTTTGGTTGAAAATGTAATTATTTAGTTAAACATTCATCAATCTTGGTTGAAAATTCAAACATCCGGTTAGAAGTTAAACAACATTGTTAAAAATTCCTTTTTTTTCAAGATTCACCTCTTTGGTTGAAAATTTAACTATTTTGTTGAAAACTCGTTTTTTGTTCGATTAAAAATTAAGTTCTTTATCTGAAAATTTATCTATACCATTTTTGGTTGAAATTTATTCTTTATAAATTGAAAGATCAACTATTTGGTAAAAAGTCCATTTTTTTAATTCATTTTTTGGGGTAGAAAATTAATTTTTTCTGTTGAAAATAATGTTTTTGGTAGATGATTCCATTTTTTTTTTAATTCGTCTTTCTTGATTAAAAGTTAACTTTTTCGTTGAAAATTCTTCTTTGTAGGACAAACATTCAGCTATTTTGTTGAAACTTGAACTATTATGGTAGAAAATTAAAGTATTTGGTTAAACATTGTTACGTACAAATAATAATTCTAAGAGAAATTATCGAATTCGTGCTGGCTAGTAACAAGGGTAAGAAATTTCCCTCTTTTTTGATTTATTATTGATACGTGGGGGAGGTCCCCGAAACTGAAGAGACGAAAGTCTCCTTTTTATTTTTTTGTAGGCCGTATCCCCTTATTCTCGGTCTGAGTATTGTTGTCCCTGAAATCTCTGTAAAAAAGGAGAAGGGAGGGGGGGCGGTGGGGCCAAAGGTACGAAACTTTTTTAAATTCTCAAAAGAAATAACAAATATATTTTGGAAATATCCTAATACATTTAGAGAGTTACAAATGTGAATAAAAAGATATTTGAACGATACGGCTTACCACGATCCTTATCCTACCGCTTCCGTCGGATGGCAGACGAGAAGGAACGAACGTTTCCTTCTCTTCCTTCACTAAGTGAGCAGGCGAGATTTATGATGAGTCGCTGATTATTGATCAGCTCTAGTCTTTCCACAGGTCGTTTTAATTCGCGACGCACATACACAAACACGAGCGAACACCTATCACCTTTCGAATTCGCTTTTATGAGAAATAGAAAATATATCTATTTCTCATTAAAGGAAATTATAGTCTTCCAAGAAAATTGCTCCTTTTCGTTTTGAGATTCGAAAAGGGGCAACTTTTTCTAGACTAATTTCAAATTTTGTTTTTTCACAGGCCGGCTAGGACGCAGAAAAAAACACTTTATGCTCTCGTTGCGGTCCTACCTCTCGTTGGATAGAGATTTGAGTTTGTTTTACGTCCGGATCGTAAAATCAAGTACTCCCGGTTCGGTAAATTGATTCCGGGGGCTCGCTCCCGTAACCGGGATGGAAAAATATATTCCGTTGACCGGGCTAGGACGCGGTTGCGACTTACGGACTAAACTTTCCCGAGAAGATACTTCTTCGATTTCGCGACCCCGAACTTCGGACGGACAGAAGTCTGAGTAGTTCCATCCCGTGCCAGGTTGCTCAGGTGACTGCGATGATGACTTCTGTCGGATTTACCTCGACGGTTCATGGCAGGGATTTTGGCTGATTTGAGGAATTTGGGTAAAGGTGGAAGGGAAATACCGAGCGACTTTCAACTATGTTTGCAGGTGTGCGGAATTAGTGTAGCTTAAAATGCCTTTGCTTGGACTTTTGCACCTTCAAGGCAGGAACCTCGTCAGCATTCAGAAAAAATCAAACAGTTTTGAAATTTCTCATAAAGAAATTTTAAATTCAATTCGCATAGAAATTTATGCAGGCTGGAATTAACGTAGCTAAAAATGCATTTGCTTGGATTTTTGCACCTGCGAGGTGGGAGCCTCGTCAGCATTGAGCAAAAATCAAACAATAACGAAATTTTAATTTCAATTCGCATCGAAATTGATGCAGGCTGGAATTTTCAACTAGAATTTGATTTAGGTACGAATAATTAGGCATTTTAGCGTTGCATTATTGTTGAGCGAGCACGTGGCGTTGTTTTGATATCTCATGTGCTCGTTCTGTCAGGCAGTGCATAGTTTTAAGTCGACCGGCGGAGAGAAAAACATACTTATTGTAGGACGATGAGAATAGAGAAGGAGAGAGCGGAGAACACGCGTATGAACGGTCGAAGCTCGGTGGTTTCTCGTTAAGAGCAGCACAGCCGTGAGTAAGAAAGAGACAGCGCTATGTAGGATATGAGAGAGAGAGAGAGAGATCGAATGCGGTGCCCGCATGTGTGCGTGTATGCTCGCTAGCGTAGCATACATAGGTGCATTTTTGTTCGACTCAATCATAAATGACTCGCTCATTTAATTTGGATCATTAATGATTTGATCTTATGTCATATTTATTACATTTTGCATCTTAACTTAGGTCTACGTTTATTCATGCCTTTCCACACGCACACCTTCATGCAATCCACCCTTACATAATTGAGTGGATTGCATGCCCCTGTCAGACTCCTTGTTTTTATCTATTTATTTTAATTATTTAACTATCTAATTTTTTCTCTTGAGAGAAATAAAAAGAGGAAAATAAGACAAATAGGAAAATGGAAGAGAGGAAAGTCATTTTATTTTATTCTGTCCGGTCATAGCCCTCTTCATTCTTCAAATCAGCTCGCAGGCCAGTTCCTCGAGAGTTTGGAATGCCACGTAAGCATTCTGATAGCAAGCTCTCGGGTTACGAGCGAATAACATTTCAAACTAATTTAATAAAAAAAAAACGAGAATTTAATTTAGATTAGGTTCGCTCGTAACAAACCACACCGGAATTTTATTACTTCGTCCCCGAAATGTAGGGTGACTTGTGAATGAAGAGGGCCATAGAGGGAAATATGGGGGTTACATAATTCATTCGTTAGCTTTATCCATTTACTATTTTTTGTTCCTTTAATTAATTTGATGAAATTTGTCCGTATTAGTTAAAATTTAAAATATTACATTTCTCATAAAGAATTAAACCCTTTTGGATAGAAATTTTATTATTTGGTTGAAAATCAACTTTTTGTTGGAAAATTTATCTCTTTGGTTGATAATTGAACTATTCTGTTGCAAATTCGTTTTCTTTTGGTTGAAACTTAATTTTTTTTTTTGACTGAACATTCAACTATTTTGATGAAACTTATGTTTTTGTTGAATATAACTGATTTTTAAGATCAAAAGTCTAGAGTTTTTGATTCTGTATCTTCCAAAGTGGAGAAATTTCATATGCAAATCATCAAAATTACAGAATTTTTAATTCCTAAACTTGAAACGTGCATTATCTCAATTATAAATTTTCGAAATTGAAAACTCCTCAACTTGAGAGATTTACAATTCAAAGTTCTACAGTTTTGATTAGTGACGACAGAAAATTCTTGAATTCTGAAGATACAGAATTCCAAATTATTCACTTTTCAAGATTTATGTTTGAAAGGTATGTAATTTTGAACCTTTTTTCATTGTGAACAGTTCAGTTTTGGATATTTACAATTAAACATCATTCAGTTTTGAAGATCTAAAATTGAAATTCATGCAATTTCATAGATTTGCGATTTTTTCTATTATATCTTTCTAGCTTACTCAGGAATATATCTTGAACAATTTCAAAACCTTCTGAAATCTTTGAAACAGTTGGAAATTGAAAGGGTTTCGAATTAAATAGTTTGGAATGCCTTTGAATTGCAAACATCCCGAATTATATGATTTCAGATTAAATATTCGGAAACTTCAAACTGAATGATCCAAAATTAAATAACTTCAAATGGAAAGATTCGAAATTGTATCATTTCTAAATGAAGAGGTTCAAAAATGAATAAATTTAAAGTTCCTCTCTGATTTCGAAATTAAAAGGGTTTTAATTATGAAATTTTGAATGATTTAAAATTTAAGACGTTCAAAATTGAATAATTTTATATCAAGATTTTTTTTCAAAAGTCAGTTTCAAATTGAGAGGATTTAATGTGGAGTAATTCTGAAAACTTCATAATTGAATAATTTTAGATGAATATTTCCAAAATAGGACAATTTCAAATAGACAGAAATTTGAATTTGATCATTTTACATTAAAAGCGTTAGAAGTCGAACAATTTCAGATGAAAATCTCTCAAAAATTGAATAATTTCGAATTCATAAGGTGTTTGGAATTGAATAATTTTCAATGCAATGTTTAAAAAAAATGATAGGTATTCGAACTCTTTCAATTTAAAATAGAATAAGTTCGAAATGAAAAGTTATCAATTGAAGTTTAGAAGCTGAGTGTAAAATGAAATCATGTTAAATTGCTAATATATGAAATTCCTTGGGATCAATAAAATTTTGAACCTTCGAAATTGTACAATAAAATGAAATCAATAATTGGAGCTTGATCAGCTTCAAGCTTTTAACTTTCAACGTTAAATTGTTTCAAACTGAAGTAGTTCAGCATCAAATAAATTTGAATTGAAAGCATTCAAAATAGAATGATTTTACATCGAAACATGAAAAATGGTTTGATTTTATTCTTAAATCTTTCAAAATTTTGTCGTTCAAAAATAATTATGTTCTAACTGTAAATTATGAGTTTTTTGTAATGATTTTCTTATACTAATTTCCTATAATCAGTAATAACCTACAACTTCCAAATTTGAATCGTTCAAAATTGTAGAATATAGAATTGAAAGCGTCCTTTTCAGCTTAAATGAACGTTTGAAATTGAACAATTTGGGATTGAAAACTTTAAATAATTGAATGAATTCCAATTCAAAGCCCCTGACGTTAAACAAATGTAAATTTTAGATTAAAGGTTCATAAATTATTTTTAATTTCAAATAATTTCTAATTTAATACTTCAAAAAAAAAAAATTAGTCCTTTCAAAGTTGAGCAATATCTGATCGTTCGTTTTGGATGTACAATTTTAAATCAAGCTTTCGAAATCAAGTACTCTAAAATTAAAGCTTTCAAAAATATATGGTTTGAAATTGTTCAAAATTGAACCATTCCAAATTGAAAGCACAAATGGTTGAATGATTTGTTCAATAATTGCGAATCGTTAAATTTTGTAAATGCTAAATTTTCAATTTGAACGTTACAATTTTAATTTCTCCATTTTGTAAATTTTTCAGTTCCAACTGAAAATTGTTGAATTTCAAGAATTAAAAATTGCAATTTTATAATTATCAATTTTAAATGATTTAAAGTAAAACAATTCAACTTCAAAAGATTCCAGTGAGAGAAGCGTTTTAATTTCACAATTCTAGTTTGAAAAGTGCTTTGGTTTAAACGAAGATTAGATTCGTTCACCTTGGAACGTTTTCAATATTTAATGTGTAAAATTTAAAGGGATGCACAGTGTTTGGAAGTAACGCGTCACTTTTAGTGACGTTACTATTTTGGAAAAGTAACGGTAACGGTAATGCGTTACTTTATTTTGGTAATTTGTAACTGAAAGTCGATTTTCGCCTGTAACTTCAACCTCAGATTAAATTTTTTGTTATTTTTCAAGAAGAAATCACTGTTTTACACGAGAATATTACGGTCATTTCCATCATTAACGTGACTGGTGCAGCTTGTGAATACTCATTGGTGTAAAAGTCTGTAAGTTGGTAGCAATTAAGCTTCTAGAAGTTTTTGAATAAAGGAATAAATAAGTAACTAGAAATATTATGTTGGTACTCGTGAAATTGTAAACACGCAACGACACGTTTAATTTGGTTTAATTCATTTTAATCGGTAAGCAACTAAGCGGTGAGCATTTTAGTAATAACTAATAACTATAATTCTGAATGAAAAAAACATAAATAGCCAATGTGTAATGGATGTGTTTGTTTCGGAAAAAGGTGTAAACGTAGATAATCTAGACAATAGTGTTAATCAAGAAGTTAATCCTTGGCCGGCTTATGCAGAGTTTTTTACCATCGTTTAAAACAAGATAAAAAACTTCACTTTCTCCTGCAATCAGTGTATTATCAAAAAAAAACTATTCAAGTTTCCATTTCTACTGCGTCCAATAAACAAAAAAACATCCAAAGGTGAGATTTGAATTTCATTTACTGCTTACAAAATGTTGTTTTGAGGTTATTTACAAAAATGATATATTTCGGGGGAGCACAAAATGATTTGAGGTTTAATAATTTTCTATATAAAGTTCTATATTTTGTTTTGTTTATTCGTAATGAGTAAGAAAATATCAAATAAAAACATAATATTAAAATTAACAAATATTAAAATTTGTTTTGTTTTGTTCTGTATTGATACTTATTAAAAAAAAAAAGAATATGGGTATAGAGTGAAAAATTTCAAATTTAAATACCTTTTTCGTAAAATAAAACGATTAAATTTTGGCGTTAGATTCAAAACTCTTAGTTTTACGCAAAAAGTATTAAAAGTCAACACCTGTTCACTCAATAGCAATTCTTTTATTTAAAAAAAAAGTACATCTACAGAGCGAAAAAATATCTAATTCTAATGTCTTTGAAAACATTAAAATAGAATCACAGGTACTCATACAGAAATGGAAAGTAATATCTGTGAAACACTTGAAAGAGTGAACGTAGTCTCAGCAGCAGCTGATTTGTGGACGAAAACAAAAAAATGTAAAAGATTTTCCAAAAATAAGTAAATCATCACAAGAGAGTGATGACAGCAATGAAAATGAGTACTTCGCATTTGAAGTCAACGAAAGTTCAGAAACTAATTTTCAAGAATTTTATGACTTTCAAAAACTTGTGAAGAGTAAATCCACATTGACTGTGTTTCAATCATTCCCAAAAAGTGAAAAAATCATTTATCGAATATAACACTGCTTTACCAAGTAGTGCTTCGGTGGAAAGACTATTTAGCACTGCAGGTTTAATTGTAAACGAAAAGAGGAACAGACTGAACGACAAGATGTTTGAAACATTATTAATGTTGAAATTGAACAAAAATTATTACAGTAAAAATTAAATTTTTGTAAAGCTTATATTAATTTATGCAATTGATAAATAATTTTTCTTGACATGCGGCATTTTAGTCAAAACTTCAACTTCAGGCGACTTTGTTAATTTAATATGATACATTATAGTTTATTTTACTGAATATAAATATTCACTAAAGTTTCTAAAAGTGATTAGAAATTTGACTTTTTATAGTAACGGCGTTACTTTATGGAAAAGTAACGATAACGCGTTATTTTTTTTGGAGTAAAGTAACGATAACAGTAACGCGTTACATTTTTCCGTTAACGGGGAGAACACTGGTGATGCAGTTTTGACTGTTTTTTTTCTTTGTTTAAAATAATTCAATTCTGAAGATTTAAGATTAAAAATTATTCGATTTTCAAGAACCAAATATGTAGCGCATTCCAATTTTGAAGGTTTACAATGGAAAATTATTTTCCATCTGTCGAATTGATTATTTTCTTGCTTGAAGACATCGAAATAAAAATTGCCTAATCTTGATGGACTTTACCTTCGAATTGTAAAATTTTAAGCGTCGTTCACTTGTGGATTGTCTAATTTTAAGAGCTTCGACTCTGTGCAATATTGAAGTTTAAGTTTAAAATTATTAATATTTTTTTCTTTGGATGTTTAATTATCAATTTCAAACGCCTTCATTTTGGAGTTATTCCCCATAAGATTCTTCATTTTGGAAATGAAAAAAAATTGAATTACAAATTGTCTAGTCTTAAATATTCAAGTCAGATAATTAACATAACCGGGAAATGACCAAAAAAAAAACTTTCTGAGGTTCTCAATTTTAGAGGCTTTTAAAGCTTTCGAGTGTCATCTAAATGTTCTTGACACTAACAAAATCACATTATTTCGATTACCCAGCGGACACTGATGCATAACTGTTATGTCACAGCAATGATGGGAAGTAACTAGTTCCTTTTAATTAGTTACTGTAACTAGTAACTCCTTTCTTTTGGTGACGATAGTGGTAACGAGATTAATTTTGTAAGTAAGTAACGAGTTGGTAATTGATTACATTTCCTTCAGTAACAGTAACTATAAAAAATCGTTATCGTTTTAGTTACTTTCTAAATGTAGTTCACGAGTCCTTTTTACGACAATCAATTTATTTTCTTGCTTTTCCAACTATTTTTTTTCGTTGAAATATATGAACTATTACACTTTTAGTTGAGGATACATGGGGGGGGGGGGAGGAACAAAGATCTTTTACCTTTCTTTTAATTTTACCTTGTCTTCCTTTTGAAATTTAATTTTTTGTATTTTTTATTTATTTTTTATTATATATTATTATTATTATATATATATTATATATATATATTATTATATATTATTTTTTATTTATTTATTTTTTAATTTTTGTAAAATTGTACTATTCTCCTACTTTCGAATTTTCAGAATAGTCTGAAATTTTCAAATTGTAAATTAATTAAAGTAATAATTTTTAATTGAAAGCTTTCAAAATTCAATAGTTTCAATTTGATACCTTATAAATCGGGAGACTTTGAAATGGTAGTACGTGAAATTAAACACGTTTAAAGTGAATCTTTCAAACTGAACATAAGCTAAGATAAGATAGGAAATACCTTTTTTTCTAATACCTTTTAAAGCAGAGATTAATTTATTTTAATTTTAGGTCGTTACGAATTACCAATTGTTCAGTTGTTATTTACATATATAAATTCAACAAGTCCGTTTCAAATTGTTCAATTTTGAGTTTCTGATTTCTAACTGCTCATTTTAAATAACCAATCAAATTTTGCTAAGCAAAAAAAAAGAAAATCATTCCGCTTTTTTGAAAAGGACAAATGAAGTAGAGACTTGTTTTATCCATTTGTATCATACACACACACTTGTCGTCGTTGAGCTAGTGTGCGGCGTTGTTGGGGCCGCAATCCTAGGCGATACAGCGGGCGTCTTCTCGCAAGTAGAGTTACTCATGCTTGTCGATAGGGCTTGAATCGTTGAATGTACTTCGGCGTCGGCGTTGTTTCCTCCGAAGTTCGCTGAGGGTTGTTCAACATAGTCTGCACGGCTGGCGTGGGAACCCTCTTGAGATGTCTTAGGACTGCGACATAGGATCGTTGATATCCTGACCTTGGCGTGAGGATAACAACAGTAAAGGTATAATCCCATAGCGAGCAATGCAAGGCTAAAATAAGAGCCATAAATTAGCATCAGATGTTCGGCCTTATGGTTGCGCTGCAATCCGATATCGTTCAGTTGTTGCTCCAGCTGCTCAGATGTCAGAAGAGAGAAGTGAAGATGTTAATCCTCCAAGTCCCTGCGATCCGCCTTATAGAGCCCATGTGCTCATAATAGATTCCGGTGCTGGTCCCTAATGGAGCGATCCTGTATGTCACTCCAGGGGCATCCTTAGATGTCCTAAGCGGAAAAAAGACAAGCAACATCCACGAAAACCTCATCCTCACCTGAAAAAGAGTCAACGTGAGTTTACCATGGTATGGCTGAAAGGAAGTCCTAGACAGGATAAGATCGCTGTGACGGCCAAATAGGGTTAAGTGGGACGGAAGCCCCCTCTTGTTTTATTTTATACCTTCAGGAGATATATCCTGTCTTGGGTTTCTTCCTTTTTGTTCACGGGGGCTCAGCTGAGGTGTCGGTTATGAGCATGGGTTTCCGAGTTCTTGCTCGCACTAACTTCTGCTCTAGGCAGCTCCGGCAATTACGTATGGCATCGCTGATTTGATCTCGTAGCCCGGGCCAGGAATACCCTTCCCTGATACGACGATATGTTTTGGTCACGCCCTTATGACCACCGATTAAAGTACCGTTATATTCGGCTATTATTTTTGGTTTTGATTCAGATCCTCATTCAGGTTTTGATCAATTTGGTCTTAATTCTTAATTCACCTCTAACTTCCCATGACAGAGAGTGATAATGATATTGCTATCTCGGAAAACGGTCGTTAGTAGTTCCGATATTCTGTTCTGGGATAACGATCCTAGTGTATCTCCGGAATTGGCCATTCAACAGGATGTTTGCTTGCCCCGCTCTAGAGCGGTGCAAAGATTGGTTAACTCTATGGTCACGTCCTTTCAGTCGATATTATCTACGTGTCGCCTTTTTATGGTGACAGAGTAGGGGTGGTGTCAACCGTGGGGAGTAACCCGGACCTGATCCTTCTTGGGCCTGCATTCCCATAGGTCTTGAATATCAAGACGTTCGGTAGCGGTGATGTGCTTTGCAATAGGGTTCGTTGATTTCGTCCGACGATTGGGGATCCTGAGTTGAACTCAACCTCCTTGGGAGGGTCCTTGAGTCAAACGGTACTTCTTCTTACCACACTGGAATTTTTTGTGGTAGAAAAAGGTCACTGTGGGTACTGCTCGGTGGGGCCGGGTTGCAATTTCGAGGAACGTCATTTATCAGATAACCTTACGCACATTCTCCCATCTCCTCACAACGTAGAAATTTCGTGGTTGAGGACTAGGTATTTTAAAATTTGCTTACCTGCTATCCCTCTTGTCTCGTGAATGCCGACGCGGGTAGTAAAGGCGCACCACACCGAATTTTTTTATATTATTTCCTAAATTTCTTAGACCGGTATAGGATTCCTAGTCTAGAATTTCAATTTCCGGTTCTAAGATTACCGTATCGTCGTCGGAAACGTCGCTGTTCACAGACCCTGCGACTCGTGCGATTCCCTCTCGTTCGCGATTTTCAACTCCACGATTAGGGTGATTTTCTTCTTGGAACGCGCGTCGTCTTTTTTAAAGGGCTTCTTCCTGAACTAAGTCTATTACTAAGATAGGCGCGTTTAGGTTCACGGGGGCGACGTCAGGTATAGGCGTCGCAAGTCGAACACTTGGCCGAACAACGCATATGGGAACTACTTTTCTTTCTGAGAAGACAAGATTACGGTAAATAATCGACCTGCGAGATTCAGCAGCGCACTGACATTTTTCCATAGTCCTCCTCTCTCTCTTGTGAGGTGGTGGTGAGGAGTCCGCCCTCCCTGGAGGACTCATGGGGTACTCCGTCAAATATTCAGGATTTTAATCACAATCATCACGATAATCAATGAACGGGGAGGACTGTCAGCTGGGTCTCTCTGGTACTGAATCGCATATTCGGAAATTTAGGAAAATCTGGGCCTAAATTAAATAACCTTAACCTGGAGCCTCTTTTCATTTACGTGGTCATCAGTGCAAGAAATAGTGGTGCGCCTCCTCTTCGACATGAGCAACGGAGCCTATGTCTACACATACACTCATGGAGCTGAAGATTTACCAAGTCGGAATAGAAAATTATTTTCAATTTGGACTTTGCAGTACCACTTTTCCATCCGGATCAAATCCGAATTAAGGTCGAAATGATTTCCGTTCGGCTTTTGAGTATTTCTTATCCATGAAGGAGGTAATGGTGCGCCTCCTCTTTGACATGAGCAACTGAGCCTATGTCTGCACATACACTCATGGAGCTGGAGGCTTACCGAGTCGGAATAGAACATTATTTTTAGTTCAGACTTTACGGTACCATCCCTCCTTAACAAGGTGAGCCACAGTCTGGTAACATATTTTAGCAAAATTTCAATAACAATAGGAATCAGCGACGCTACATTAACCAACTGGAGATTCCATGTTCTGAATCACAGAATCGGAAACTTCGGAAAATCCGGGCCAAAATTAGATAACCTTAACCTGGACCTTCTTTTAATTTACGAGGTCATCAGTGAAAGAAATAGTGGTGCGCCTCCTCTTCGACATGAGCAACGGAGCTTATGTCTGCACATACACTCATGGAGCTGGAGACTTACCGATTCGGAATGGAAAATTATTTTCAATTCATATTTTACGGTACCATTCCTCCTCAACAAGGTGAGCCACAGTTGGGTAGCATGTCTCTATTCCATTTCATTCTTTTTTTCAGTTAGGTTATGGAATATTGGTAGAATAAACGCAAGAAAAATTTTTTTCTCTAGAAAAAGCAAGAGAGGGAGGGGGAAAGGTAGAACTCTGCTGAAATCTCTATAGTTCTCGAGATGTCCCGAAGATTTATTGGCCCTTTGAATGGCCAGGGTGATTCTCGATGTTTTTTGGTCGAGCTTGTTTAGAGAGGTTAATTCGGGCTTCTGTCTGAATCAGTAGTTTTTCAAAAAAGGCCGAAAATTCGTTATGAGTACTGAATCTTTGAATGTTAAGCTCCTGGAGCTTGAGAATTTCCTTTGGGTCCTTGGAAGTCACATAAACAACCTGATTGGTTCCGCAAACTTCGGTTTTTATTACGACAGGTTTTTGAGCGAATTTTTCTGGCAGCTTTCTTTCCGCGCGGTGTCTCTGTTTATTATTACTGCTGCCCGAAAGATTAGGCATTTTCGGGCCGTACCATAATTGGGAATGATGGCTGTCTCTTTCAAAATAATTCTTGAATCAAGCGTAATATAACCAAGTTAAGAATACCGAGCCAATTACGGCGAGGTCCCCTGGAAATTTAATGCCCAGGTTTTTGTTTCAATTTGGTGGCACTCTAGCCAATGAAGGCGTGAGTACTAGATTCAAGCTTTAGTCTTGGACGTAAACTTGAAAGACATGATTATTAATTGAGAAAAATAATCAAAGGAAGCCTTCGAATAAAGTTCCAATATTTCCGCTAGAAGTGGAAAAATTGCCAAATTAAAATACCGAGCCAATTACGGTGAGATCTCCTGGCAATTTATTGCCCGGGTTTTTGCTTTAACTTGAAAGTACTCAATATTCGAAAACCTAATTTGATTATTTAACGTCAGGGCATTGCTGCCATAACTAAAAATGATAGTAGTCCATACAAGAATAACGCTTGGTTACGAGCGAATAATATTTCAAACTATTTTAATATTCAATAAAAGCGAAAATTCAATTTAGATTGGGTACGCTCGTAACAAGAGTTGAGAAACAGAAAATAAATTGCCCCAAGTACAAATAAGAACCATCCTAATATCTAATAGACGGTAGAATCTCGATGAACCTTAATAAAAAAGAATTCTTATATCCTGCTGGGCTTAAATATTGATATTTTGATATTTTCTGGAGTTGAAATGTACACCTTATGCCTTTGAGAAAAGTTAAATTACCAAAAGTCTGGTTCACTGTTATTATTATTATTATTATCATTAATGTTGTTGTTATAGTCGGGACAAAAAGAGCCTCTGATGCTTGAGTAGTCCCGTTGCATCCCCCTGTAGGCCTATGCATGCCAAAGCCTTCTTAATAGGAAAGGACCGCAGCCACGCCCTTGGCCGATATGTCTGACTCACTGATGCTGTTACTGCCCGTGAATACCAGACGCTCCCTCGCGATTGTGAGGCAGTGACAAAGGATGTGAATAGCTGTTTCATTATCCTTTCCGCACAGGCGACAAAGGAAGCTATCTACGAGCTCTATGTTATGTCGGTGATAATCGAGGTTTGCATTCCCTATTAACATTCCCGTTAGGACCTTGACTTTATTTCGACCGAGCTTGCGAGATTTTGCAGCTCGTATAAAGTTCAAATTCAAACCCATAAGTGTTTTGGACTGTCTGCAGCCAGGGACCTTATTCCACTTCTTCTGATGATCCTAGGTCAGCCAACTGTTGATTTGTTCATTAAGCAACCTACTGGAGATGCCTACGACTGGTTCGGAACAGTGAAGTTTTCTTTTATTGCTAGTTTTACTAGCCTGGCCGAGATCTCATTACCTTTAATGAGACTGTGTCCAGGGATCCAAGAAAGAATCTTTCGGTTTTCCATCGCTAGATTGTTTAGTGCCTCAAAGCACTTCCAAACTACTAGTGACGCATTCGTTGTTTCATTCAGGGCCATTATAGTAGCCCTGCTGTCTGAGCAAGTGCGGATATTTCTTCTATTGCCATACACCTGTGCCTTATAGGCACACTGGACCATTGCCATAATCTCAGTTTCTAGGACTGTGGCATGGGAGCTCATCAGGATTGTAAAGCTCATTTCACTTCTCCTAAGATGGATACCGGCTCCAGATTTCTCCTTGTTCTAGGAGCCATCTACGAATCAGTTGTCCCCATCACCAGGCAAATATGCCTCGCCGTTGGCCCATTCCTCTTTCGTGAATAGGCTGACACGATACTTCTTGTCGAAGAGGTAGCAAATAGGCGTTTTGTCCCTGATCATGCTCAAGATCGGCCTACTCGCGATATCAGTAGGGATCCGCAGTTTTGTCTTAATCCTTCCACCGTTTACCATGTTCATTCTCCAGGCTGCCTTCGCAGCCATGACCTTGATGGTACGATGGAACGGCTCTAACCCTATGTAAGTGCTCCCAATGCCATCGTGGGTGTCGACTTGGATGCACCAGTGACGCCTCTTAGAATCAAACCCCTGATTTTTTTCAGTCAAGATTTCACAGTGGACAGTTCGAAACTGCTCTGCCAGACCACTGCCGCATATGTTAGCCTGGTTCGCGGGATCGCAGTATCGATCCGTATTAGTGTCTCCAGTTTCAGGCTCCAGTGTTTTTCTATAGCTCTCCTGCAAGGCCAGAGGGTCACTTTGAGCATTTTGCACTTGTTTTCCAAGTGCTCCTTCCATAAAAGCTTCTTACCCAGGATGACCCCTAGGTATTTAGCTCGTTCAGTGATTCTCTGTTGTAGTCCACCCAGCTTCAGTGTACTCTTGGTCCCGCACGTGTACCATCTGGTGAATACAACCACGTCCGTCTTACTCGTATTGACCGGTAATACGGTCTTCTTGCACCAGGCATCCACTATCTTCAATGCTTGCTGCATTATTCCGAAGAGCGCATCCAAATCCTGGTCGCGCACGATGACCAGTATGTTGTCCATGTAGCCTATAGCGTGATAGCCTCGTCTCGTGACTAGATAAAGCAGTCTCTTAACTACTGAGCGCCACAGTAGGGACGATAAAACGCCACCCTGAGGGCAACCCGAGTCAACAATTCTACATAAGGCGATATCACTCTTAGTTGTTGTCAGGTTCTTGTTGCCCAACATGTGGCAGGTCCATTCTATGACTGCAATTTGCACACTAAGCGTAATCATGACCGCCCTGATCACCTATCTAGAGATGTAGTTGGAAGCTTCTTTGATGTCCATAAAGGTTCCAAACGCAAAGCCCTTATGCTTTAGTTGTCCTTCGATCAGGTTTCCTGCTCCACTGAGAGATACATTTTAGTGTTAGATTAGCCCTAGCAAGTCTCACCCTATAATGACCCTAGCCTTCTGTAAGAAGACCAAGTATATGTCATCCAGATCAGGAGACTTGTATGGGCTCAAAGACTTCAGGGCCCACCTGACCCTTGAAGGGATAACAATCTCCTGAGCTAGCCACCGTTGCGGGCCGAGTGGAGTCACAGACGGCTTTACATGCCCGCCAGGTGTCGTTTCCTTTTCCCCAGACCGTTTAAAGCCTCACAAATATGCCTTGATCAGGCGGGCCAGGATCTCTTCGTCCGCCACTGAGTACCCTCCATCGGGCAACTTCAGAGTGCCGAGAATAGCATCCAGATTTCGAGACAGCAGCTTGTCCAGTCTAGACGCCTCTTTCCCTTTCTCGATGTTTGTGCAAAAGTTGGTCCAGCTTTCTTGCTTGGAATTACGTATCGACTCCCTGTAATTATCCCTCATCGTCGTGGATGAGGTCCATAGTTCTTTCGTTTTGCCAATGCTGGCACGTCTGAACCACTCTGTGGTTTTCCTCCAGAGCTCTTCGAGCTTCCCGTTCCACCAGTGCGTCTCCCCTGCCTTTCGGATTCTTGTGGGTGGACAATTTCTTTCATAGGGAGATTTGATGTCCTCCGTGAAAGTTTTGGCTACCATTTGCAGGTAGGGCCCGAAAATACGGTAGATTCCAACTCGAACTTAAAATGTTAGTGATCTGAAAGAGTGGGTTTGTCCGGGACTCTCCACTTCTTCACTTCACTTTATCCCTAAGTTAACCGGTACAGAGTGTGATGTTCGACCCCCGACGACTCCCTGTTCGCTGGCAGCTGGGCTGGCTTAGGTCTTTTCGTGAGTTTAGCCCCTCTCGCACGGCGGGGTGTCTTCTTAGTCATTCATTCTCTTCAGGACCTCCGTGCTGCTTGTTGGCATTGTTGTTGCTGATGTTCCAGCACCCTCAGCCGCAATTCTAAACTGCTGCGCTTGTATTTTCAGTTTTCTTTTCAGAAAACCTTTAAAGCCTCTCTTTTTGGGAAGGACTTCCTGGTCACTCCCGTCCCCAGAGCCCCATCGATTCCTCAGCTACTAAGAGAGCCGAGGCGACAGCCGCCGCCTGAATTTGGCTAGCCCGGAGACAGATCGAGTGGAAAGGGTTGTATTAGACTCAGTCGGGCCCATCCTCTCCCCCTCCCTCAGCCGCCTTCCTTTCTCCTTCTTTATTCATATTTTTCTTTCTGAGTTTTCGTATTCAATCCCACAAGAAGCTAGGAAGGTAAACGGTCCGCCCTTGCAGAGCCTCGCAGGCAATGGTTAGACTGAATGCTCGGAGAGATCGTCCGGTGTCGCCGAAAGGCCGTTAAGACACTTACGTACCCCCAGGTTCCGAAGCGTCAGGGTAACGGTCACTTAACTCACCTCGCTTAGGTAATTGGCCACATTGAGTAAGACACTCAATGAATATCCGCTCGTAGGCCACCACACCAACAGAGGGCTGTTTCTTAGTCGCAATACATTTATTATTCACGCTGTGAACCATACATTACAAGTCCTATTGAAAGGGTTGACTTTTGTTCTTAAGATTGCTGTTAGAAAGGTAATAAAAAAAATTGATGTAAATGTAACCTGTGTAATTATTAAAAAATGTTTTTCTGTGGTGACAGGAACTATGACTATCTTTTTGTATGTATTGTTTGCGGTAAAAAATAATAATACAAAAACAAACTTTAAATGATGAATTTTTGATTAAGTCAGAAGCTTCGAACATTTTTAAACAATTATCTTCAAAAACTTGAAAGCACTTTTCATGAAGTTTCATTCATTCAAAAAGATTCTAGTAAAATTCCCAGAATTCTGGTTAATAATTTTCTACAGGGACATGAATTATACATCAATTTAAGAAAATATAACGAATTTACGAAGTTTGACACAGGTACCTTTAAGCCTTTTCACTCTTCAGTTGTTAACTTTGAGGTATATTCTTTGCTGTTTGCTGTTTGCTGTTCTTTGCGGACTGGAAGAGGCAGAGATTGGTCCTCCTTAGAAAGGGAGAAAAGCCTCTGGATAAGCCCTCATCCTT
>JAUMHM010000071.1:6168840-6180759 GCA_032362435.1 Melikaiella ostensackeni | reverse complement strand
AGTTGTATAAGCCAAAAGGTTTAATAAAACTGCTTAAAAAAAATAAGGCTCATTACTTTTCAATCGAACCCTGTACGTAGAAACAGATCATTTTTAAATACATGAAAATGACTATGAGAAGAACGAGTTGTTTTTCCAGTTTGGATTACTCAGGCATTTATCAGGAACTTTAATTTTGAGAGTCTCAATTTGAAATTGCTAAAGTTTGCATGTCTTCAATTCAAACTTACTTATTAAGATCGAATATTTTAATCTGAAATAACTTAATTCTAAACGTTTCCAATTCAAAATTGTTTAACTTCAAACGCTTTCAATTTCAAATTATTAAGTTTTGGCCGGTTCAACCATCAAATTGCCAAACCGTTTTTTGAAATTAAAATTTGAAATTGTTTAAGCATTAACACGTTAACTTTGAAATTGCACAATCTGAAACGATTTAAATTGAAATCCGAAGAATTTTATAGGATTATATTTTTAAAATTCAGCATGCAAAATTATTCAAGTTCAAAGTTAAATTTAGAAGCGTTTTTAAAATTGAGGTTGGGTTTCAAAATTTGGGTTTTCAATTTTGAAACTTTTTAGCTAGAAATATTTAAAATTTAAGGTACATAGTTTAATAAAAAAGGCTTTCAAACGTAGTTTTTAACTTGCAAATTTGGTAGTTTTATAACTTGCAAATTTTGTAATTTCAAGAAAATTTTTTCAAATTTAGAATTTTTAATAATATTTCTGAAATTGGGAGTTTAAAGAATTATTTGGTAAAGGTCTTTAAATTTGAATAGTTTCATTTTGAATTTCCTCTAAATATGCTAATTTTAATTAGTTGAAAAAAGAGGGGTGGGGGGGAGGAGATGAAAAGGGGGAATAAGGGACTGACTGTGATCCCTGATTTAATCATATTAAAAAGTATTACTGACCTCGCAAAGCTCACCCCCTCCTCGATTCGTCATAGATTTAAGACAATGGAGTAGCCATGCTTCATGCTGAATTTCCAAGGTACCACCTAAACGACGTGGTAAAGATTCTCGTGGAATATGGAGCGTTAATTGAGGAATAGATACGGTAAATACTCTGTCCCGCAATTTTTCTCGGACGAACAATCGCAGAATTTTGAATGGTGCCTTGAACCACAAAGGAGCCGTGACAATAAGCACTTTCTTCAATTTCGCTGGATAACCACCCTGAAAATTAAAATATTCGCCTATCAATATTTGTTTTTAAATAAAAATTGTATCTTATGAACCTAACCTAGCAGAGTCATATAATTCGGAGATTTCTGTCCAAAAATCCAAGATATTTAAACAGAAAACTTATGAAAGTGTAGGAGGATCTTTCTAAAAGTCATAAAAAATAATAAACTGGAAACTCACCAACAAAATATAATAATCAATTTTTATAATAATCAACTTTGAAATGGTCTGAATCAACTTGTTGACGAAAAATGACGTGCAATTTGCCAACATTGCATGAGGACGCCAATTTGGTGGAAAACCAACTCATTGAATATTTTGAATGCCAATAAGGGTATCAACATGACAATACACAAAGAATGAAGTTAAATTGCTTTCAACCTCCGTTCATTTGCCAAACTTAACCATGCATCCCTTCTAACTCGATAAAAATCTTAAAAATATAAAATGTCCCTCGGACAATTCAACAAAAATTAAAAACAAAAATTTCCTTGTTTCAAACTCAATAAAAATGTTAAAAATACATAAATTGCCCGCCTTGAACTCAATAAAAATGAAAAAAACAAAAAAGTTCCTCTTCGAATTGGGGAAAAAAATTTCTTTCCTTTTTTAAAACTAGAATTGTGAAATTCAAACGTTTTTTATACATACATCTTTTGAAGTCAGATTATTTTTATTTTGAGTCGATTAGAATCAATAATTGTTCATTTAATATTTATACATCAAACTTCAACAGTTTCACTTATAAATTAAACATTTTAAAAAAATGGAACAAATAAAATTGTAACCCTTCAAGTTTAAGTTTAGCACCCTGAAATTTTAACGATTCAATGCTCTCTATTTCAAACAAATCAGTTTTTAATACTTAATTTATAATTGCTCATTTTTAATAAACAGTTAATGCTGCTAAGTATTACAAAATTGTTCTTTTTAATTTGATTTTTTAGAATTAAATGGGTTAAAATTGGAATATTTTAGACTGAAACAATATTTAAATATGATTTGAAATTGAATAAAAGCATAAATTTGAATCTATTAATTTGAAATTATTGTAAAATTGAAAATAGTTTATGAAGTTTCAATCGGGCGTTTACATTTGTTCAACTGCTAGGGCCTTTGAATTGAAACAGTTCAATTTGCAACATTAAAATCCATAAATTTTCTTACTTTGAACAGCTGCAGAATCGTCTTGTAAAGTCAATTATTGTTCAATTTTTAATACTCGAAATACAGTTCAGTTTGGAAACCATTAATTTATTTATATTGACATTTGATGAACTTAAAACGTTTATAAAAAAAATTCAAACGCTTTTAATTTTCAATTGTTTAAGTCTTCAAAACTGCATTATAAATTCTTTAACTTGAAAATGTACGCTTGAAAATAAAGACCTAAAACGGAAAATTTTCAAAGCAAAATATTTTAGAATTACACATTGTAAACTGATTGATTTAATAATCAAAAAAGTTAACAATTGAACTTAAAATGCAAAAAAAAAAATTGAAATCGAACTTACTTTAAATTGCATTATATCATACACGTGATATTTCAAGTGATTGGATAGGTTCTTATAAAAAATTGTAAAATTCCCGGTCAGAAAATAAATTCATTGTCACTTTCTGGTTTTTCCTGGTCTCAAAAAACTTCCGATTATTTCCCGGCTTTCGCGGTCTAGCGGCCACCCTGCTAAATAAATTTGAGCATAATTTGATTCTTTTTATTAAATTTGATTCTGATTCGGTCCTACTTATTGTGCATGTTGTACTTTAGATACTTTAAGGTATAATAAAAAAGCAGTTAAGATTAAAATCTATTTTTTCAGTAGTAAAAGTTAACCATTTTTTTACATTTCATTTATACTATCCGTCTATACGCCAAATTTCATTATAGTATGAGACTTGACGGTACCACTTGATCGTTAAGTTTAATGGTAGCTCCAGATTTTCTTGTGATCATTACATTAGAACTACCTTGAATGTAAAAAAGTGATTATCGCAAAGTAATAGAGAATAAAACTAAAAGTGCTTGAGTTTTATTTTAAATTAAGGAGTTGCTTAACTCTGGACCAGCACATATGCCGTTTTAAAAAGTTCTATTTAACAATTTAACTTGAAGCTGAAATAGATAATTGGTAAAACTAATTTGTGAATAAATTAGATAGAAAGATTAAATAGATATCTGTGCAAAGGGTAAAGGGTCGAGGGAAAATGTTATAATGCTATATAATTTTAACTTTGATAACAAGAAGTATTAAATATAAACTTTGTGAAAAGAAATCCATATATAGTGATGTGTCATAAAGCGTTACTAAAAATGAAACAAACAATGCTAGTTATTTGTAGGTAGATGTCATGTAGATAATCAGCAAATTGCACAATATTTGTCACAAACTTTATACTGAGAAAGAAGTAGTATTTTTTGTTACACAATTCAGAAAACAATAATAAAGAAAAATAAAATAATTTCTAGAACAGGAAATTAAATTGTACTTCAGTTCTAATACGCATACTCGTAAAAGTATTTGAGAACTGCATTTTCCATTAAAGGAAAAGCCATACACATTTTTATTTCGCAGTCATTTTTAGAATCTACACTTTATAGCTTATTTCCAATAAAAGATGTTTCCAGTTTTACGACTACCGGGTATAAATGAAGAGAGCCATAAAAAAGTTTTTCATGTTGTGATGCACTTAGTGTAGTTATTTTTTAAATAATTTTTCCATAAATTATTTCCATCCACAAATATCTTCGAAAAGAAAAAATATGACTCAGCAGTTTTAATTTAAGTTGATTATGTTTTACTGGGTTATTGATCAATTAATTTTAATTTATGGAATAAATCTTTCACCGTCCCGAACAAATATTCCTGGAAACAATACGTCGTGAGAATTAAAAAGATGTTAAATTGCAGTTAAAGTGTGATTACGATCATCATTCTCGTTATGGTGTTATTGTTTTTTTAAAGATTCCTATCATTGAAAATAATGGAAGTAAGTTTGAGTTTATATAATATAAAATCGTGGAACACAATAAAATTACAATAAAGAGAATCGCACTACATAAACTACACATTGAATGAGAAGTTTCATTTTCTAGTCCATAAAAAAATATTTTTTTCTATGACCGAATCCATTTCAAATCAGGCAGGTTCTACACTTGAAGTGACAGAATCTCTCAGCGACAAAATATGTTGTTTTCTAGAGGAAATCAGGTGACACGTATTTTTCCAAATTGAGAAAAAAAAATTTCCAGGAAGTTACGAGTATTTGAATTTTGACGTCTATTTAAAAAAAAAAAAGAAATTTTTTCTTCAAACTTCTATATTTTTTATCTAATTTAGATATTCTATTTTTTTTTCGAATTCTGATGAGTTTTACCGTCCTCTTTTGACATCCGTCGGAAAATTTTAAAAAAGTTAAAAATTAACAAAATTGCGATGATTTGTTGGAAAATATAAAAAGTGGATTTTAGCCAAAATCCAAACTTATATTTTTTGTCAATTTTTGTTCAATTTGTCCTTTTATAAGGAAGATATCCTGTGAATTTTGTGTGGGCTAAACAATTTTTGTGGCCGAAAGAACTTTTTTTCATAATATCGAATTTTCGCAATTTTCTCCGAAAAAACGAAATGTGCCAGAAAGTGTTAAGATAAAAGGTTGCAGGTCTTAAAAATTTCTACAAAAAAAACCTCTTGTACTTCTGTGATATCTTGCATCGTTTACGAGAAAAATTCGAAAACTATATTTTCAGAGAAAAAAAATTCCTCGGTCCTCAAAAATGGTTTAGCCCACATTAAATTTATAGAATGCCTTCCTTATGTAAGCGGAAACCGTAAAAAATATGGAAAAAAATCAAAAAGATGTGGGTTTCCAAAAAATCTTTTTTTTTCTTCGAATTTTGAAATCGTGAGATGAAGACTTTCTAGAAAACCCCAGCTTTATTATTTTTTCCTATATTTTTTCACAGTTTTTGCTTATACAACGAAGGCATCCTTATGTTAAGGCCATCCAAAAAGTGTTATATATCTCAAATATATTTAACAGAATAAGATTACATTGCATTTCTATTACCTGTAAACATTTTTTCATTTGTATTTCAAAACATTCGTTTTATTAAAAGTAGGAAGCATATTTTTTATGCGGGCTAAACCATTTTTGAGGACCGGAACATTTTTTTTCCCTTGAAAATATAATTTTCCAATTTTTTTCGTAAACGATGCAATTTATCACAACCGTGCAAGAGGTATTTTTCGCAGAACTCTTTTTGGACCTGCAAACTTTTACCTTAAAAATTTTGGGTAAATTTCATCTTTTGCGAAAAAATGACGAAAATTCGATATTATGAAAAAAAATTCTCTTGGCCATAAAAACTGTTTAGCCTACATAAAACTCACAGTCTTCCTTATAGAAGGACAAATAAAAAAAATTGTACAAGAAATATAAATGTGGGTTTTTTGTTAAAATCGAGTTTTTATTCTGATTCTGCGAATTCAGGTGTAGAACCGGCATGATTTGAAATGGATTTGGTCCCATATTATTTTAATATTAAGAATAAATGTGAATATTTTCTATATTATAGTACATATGGGCAAAGTGTTATGTATCTCAAACATATTTAAAAGAATACTATTAAATTGTATTTATATTACCTATAAACATTTTTTTCATTTATATTTTGAAACATTCGTTTCATTAAATGTATGGAATCAAATTTGAAAACCTTAATAAAAGTAAAAAGACAATTTTTGGACAAAACATCATTGAGCTGTAAGAGTTAATTTAAAAATTGAAGAGAAAAGTACATGTTATCTATAATCAGTAATACGTAATCGTTTAATGTTACGATATCAGAATACCCTATTGTTCAAAAATGGTTTCTGTTCTGTAGAGAACAGTCGAGTTACAAACGCTTTTAAAACAATGCAAGCATATGGTTACTAAGATAAATATTTTTTAAATTGGTCACCTTATATTTTTCATTCATAAGATTAGAAAAAAGGATATATCAATTTCCTTAGCGATTTCTAGAGTTTAAAAGCTTTCTAATTTGCAAAAATTCAAATTGGAAAACGTTCAAAATGAACAGTAACCAAATTTGAAATACGTGCCTTAGAAAATAATCGAAAAAGGAGTGTTTGTAAACTTTTCATTATAAAAAATAATGAAGTTTAACTTTATGATCCATAGGGATAATTTTCAGAACATAATTTTTTTAAAGTTATAACGTTTTAAATTATTATGGTTTAGGGTGAAACTCAGTGTTAAAGCAGTATCTTAAAATATAAATAAAATTAGAAACAATGACGGTTGCATTCTTTTTTCTACTTTACAGATGAAAAAAATAGGTAATAGAAAAAAAGGAATTAATTGTAGTTGCAAGAATTATAATGTTCATAATAAATAACGTTGTTAACTTAATATCATACGGTTCTTAGCATACAATTTTTTTATTTTACAGCTCATGCACTCATATAGTTCACTTGTTAAAAGTAGGAAGAAAGGATTTGAAATTTCATTATTTCATAGCAGAATCTAATATACGTAAAGTGAAATTTGGCTCCCAAGCCAAAAACGCAAAGCGAAGAATGGCGCCAGCACTATTTTCTTTATGTACACATACACTTAGCTTTTAAACGAGATGTGAAATACTTTTAGTTTTTAATGCAACTATTATTAAAAACCGTACATACAAAAAAGGATTCAGCAAAAGCTTGCGCTTATATTAAAAGTGCGATCAGAATGCATCTGAATAAAACTGAATTCACAATGAATTAAATTCAATTCGACTAAAATTCACACTTATGAATAGAACTATGTAACAAAGTGAATTCAAGTTAAAATTTGGAATTAAACATGAATTAAAGTCAGTTGAATTAAATGGAATTTAACTGCATTTGACTAAATACGGTACATGTAGAAATTAACCCCTCTGAAATCAATTGAATCCCACTATAAATGAAACATAAGTTCAAAGGAATACAATGGAATGCAATTAAATCGAATTAAATGGAATTTAACTGAATTCGACTAAACACATGTAGAAATTAACCCCTCTGAATTCAATTGAATTCCACTATAAATTAAACATAAGTTCAAAGGAATACAATGGAATGCAATGGAATTTATAAGAAATCAAGGCATTTCACAGGAATGCAATTTAATCGAATTAAATGGAATTCAACTAAATTCGACTGAATGCAATTTAATCGAATTAAATGGAATTTAACTGACTTCGAATGAATGTAGAAATCAATCCTTCTAAATTCAACTGAATACCACTACGAATTGAAAAGAAATTCAATGGACTACAATGGAATGTAACGGAATTTAGGTAAATTCAAAGGATTTCAAAGGAATGCAATTGAACTGAATGAAATAAAATTTAAATGAATTCGAGTGAATATAGAAATAAATCCTTCTAAATTCAAGTGAATACCAATATGAACTAAAAAAGAATTCAATGGAATACAATGGAATGTAACGGAATTTATATGAATTCAAAGGAATTCAAAGCAATACAATTCAACGGATTTGAATGGAATCTTACTGAATTCGACTAAATACAGAAATTAGTCCTTCTAAATTCGAGTGAATACCACCATGAATTAAACATAAGTTCACTAGAGTACTATGGAATGCAACGGAATTTATAGGAATTCAAAGAATTTCACAGCAGTGCAATTCAATTGAATTGAATAGAATTTAACTGAATTCGAGTGAATGTAGAAAGAAATCCTTCTAAATTCAAGTGAATACCACTATGAATTAAAAATAAATTCAATGGAATATAATGGAATGTAACAGAATTTAAAGGAATTAAAAGGATTCAAAAGGAATGAAATTCAACTGAATCCCACTATAAATTAAACATAAATTCAATGTAATACAATAGAATGCAACAGAATTTAGAAGAATTTAAAGAATTTCAAACGAATGCAATTCAACTGAATTGAATGGAATTTAATTCAATTCGACTGAATATTGATATGAATTTCTTTAAATTTAAGTAAACACCACTATGAATTAAACATAAGTTCAATGGAATACAATGGAATGCAATGGAATTTATTTATAGGAACTTAAAGAATTTCACAGGTATGCAATTCACTTGAATCAAATGGAATTCAATAGAACTGAACTGAATTCGACTAAATATTGTAATAAATTTCTCTGAATTTAAGTGAATCTCACTATAAATTAAACATAAATTCAATGTGATATATTGGACTGCAACGAAATTCAGAGTCATTCAAAGGATTTCGAAGGAATGCAATTCAATTGAATTAAATGGAATTTAACTCTAAATTCGAATGAGTACTGAAATGAATTCATGTGAATTCAAGTCAATACCACTATGAATTAAGCATAAATTCAATGAAATACAATGAAATGCCACGGAATTTAGAGGAATTTAAAAAATTTCAAAGGAATGCAATTCAACTGAATTGAATGGAATTAAACTGAATATAGAAATTAGCTCCTCTGAATTCAAGTGAATGCCACTATGAATTAAACATAAGTTCAATGGAATACTATGGAATGCAATGGAATTTATAGGAATTCAAAGAATTTCACACCGATCCAATTCATTTGAATTAAATAGAATTTAACTGAATTAGACTGAATATAGAAATAAATCCTTCCTAATTCAAGTAAATACCACTATGAATTAAAGAAGAAATTCAATGGAATACAATGGAATTTATAGGAATTCAAAGAATTTCACAGGAATGCAATTCAATTGAATTGAATAGAATTTAACTGAATTCGAGTGAATATAAAAATAAATCTTTCTAAATTCAAGTGAATACCAATTTGAATTCAAAAGGAATTCAGTGGAATACAATGGAATGTAACGGACTTTAGAGGAATTAGAAGGATTTAAAAAGAATGCAATTCAACTGAATTTCACTATAAACTAAATATAAATTCACTGTAATACAATGGAATGCATCAGAATTTAAAGGAATTTATAGAATTTCAAGCGAATGCAATTCAACTGAATTGAATTAAAATTAACTCAATTCGACTGATTATTGTAATGAATTTCTCTGAACTTAGGCGAATCTCACAATGAATTAAACATAAATTCAATGTAATACAATGGATTGCAACGGAATTTAGAGGAATTCAAAGGATTTCGAAGGAATGCAATTCAACTGAATTAAATGGAATTTAACTAAATTCGAACGAATATTGAAATGAATCGACCTCCATTAAAGTGAATACCACTATTGACTAAACATTATTTCAATGGAATGCAATTTAATTTAGAGGAATTTAAAGAATTTCAAAGGAATGCAATTGAATTGAATTGAATGGAATTCAACTCTCAATACGAATAAATACTGAAATGAATTTATGTGAATTCAAGTCAATACCACTATTAATTAAACATAAATTCAATGAAATACAATGGAATACAACAGAATTTAGAGGAATTTAAAGAATTTTAAAGGAATGCAATTCAATTGAATTAAATGGAATTTAACTAAAATCTAATGAATCTCCCTGAATTCAAGTAAATATCAATATCAATTAAATATGAATTTAATAAAATGCAATGGAATACAACGGAATTTATAGGAATTAAAAAAATTTCAAAGGAATGCAATTCAATTAAATGGGAATTAACCAAATTCGAATGAATATTGAAATGAATCCCTCTGAATTCATGTGAATACCACTATTAATGAAACATGAATTCAATGAAATACAATGAAATACAACGGAATTCAGAGAAATTTAAAGAATTTTAAAGGAATGCAATTCAATTGAATTAAATGGAATTTAACTAAAATCGAATTAATATTGAAATGAATCCCTCTGAATTCAAGTGAATACCACTATTAATTAAACATGAATCCAATGAAATACAATGGAATACAACAGAGAGAACAGAAGAACAGAGAAATTTAAAGAATTCCAAAAGAATGCAATTCAATTGAATTAAATGGAATTGAACTGAAATCGAATGAATATTGAAATGAATCCCCCTGAATTCAAGTGAATATCACCATTAATTAAGCACGAATTCAATGAAATACAATAGAATATAAAGAAAAGACCCCGCACAAGAAAAATGTTAATCATATTTGATCCACATCCCTTTGGAAAATTCCTTCTAGTTTCATAAACTACAAAATAAATGAGTGTCAGTGAAATTCACCGGAAGACATTTTTCCCATGTATTTTGTGCGGGGCCCTTTAGAGGAATTTAAAGAGTTTCAAAGGAATGCAATTCAGTTGAATTAAATGGAATGTAACTGAATTCGCATCAGTGAAACTGTGTTTAGAGAGAGTTCGACTTGGAATTTTAATGTGGCATGCCTACATGAATTCGAGTGAATTTAAGTGAAAATTATGGAACAGATATGAATTTAAGTGAATTCAATTAAATGCAAGTAAAATAAAATAAATGTAACTAAATTTGAAGTGAATTCAAGATAATTCAGAAAAGATCATTATGATTAAACAGAAATGAAGATTTAATGTAATTTAAGAAAATTTCGGCGCAATTCTACGGCCTTACATTAAATTAAATGGAATTCAACTGAACGTAACTGAATTAAAATGAGATTAGAATGAGTTCAACTTACTTATAGTAAATTCAAGAAATTCGACTAAATTTAACTGCACTTCAATTAATTGAACTAAATGTAAAGCACATTTAATTGAAATTACAGTATATATTATATAAATGTATGAAAACAATTAAAAAATATCTCATTACATTTGTAAAAAGGGTGTCTACCCGACGGATGATTTTAAATTCCCGGTCATTCGGATTTTTAAATATTTCAAGAGATTTCTAAATATTTTAAAAGATTTAAAAGATTTCTGATTTGAAACAGGGAACTTTTGAAACGAATTATAATTCTGAATTTAAACAGACATTTTTTTTATTCCCTTCTTCTAAATCAGAATTAAAATTATTTACCAAAGTGTCCGTTCTATGTAGAAAATTCTCTGTTTCAAGTCAAATAATAATTCTTTACCGAAATTTCCTGTTCCAAAGTCTAAATTATAATTCTTTACGGAAATTCCCTGTTCCAAGTCACAATTAAATTTATTTCAAAAAATTCCTTGTTCCAAGTCAAAACTATATTTATTTACCAAATTTTTTATTATAATTCAAAAATATAGTAACTTCCTTTTTCCAAAATTTAGAAGAGGGAAATTTCAAATTGTGACGAATTCTGACTTGGATTAGGGATTTTTTAATTCTCTTTTTCTAAATCAAAATCCCTGTTTTAAGTCAAATTATAATTCTTTACGGAACTCCCAACTGAAATTGCCTGTCCCAAAGTAAAGATTATAATTTTTTACGAAATTCCCTGTTCATAATGGTTTTTCAATTTATAGAACAAAGATTTCATAAATTTAAGAAAACCGGATATCCATTTCATAAAGTGTGAAGCTGTCTCAAATAAAAATACAATTATTTATTTCAGTTATGTTTTGACAATGAGTGAAGTAATCCGGTATCGATAGACAGCTTATATTTGAAGCGGGGAAAGCTAAACGGTGTTAAATCAAATCAACCAAATTTTTTGGGAGAGACAAAAACCTCTCTAGAGGAACAATTTACAACCGATTAAGTAAATTATTTATTTTTGTGCAGGTGAATGGGTCAGCTTAATAACCATTGTAAGAAAAAATAGATGGCGCTACATGTGCATGTAATAATATAATGGAAATGGCGATGGACTTAGCACCGTTTAGCTTTCCC
>JAUMHM010000071.1:6147504-6168740 GCA_032362435.1 Melikaiella ostensackeni | reverse complement strand
TATATGTATGAATGATCAAAAGATGTCACCGCGAATGAGTTTCTTTCATTAAATGAGCACATATATCAATAAGAATTAGAAGTTGTACAAGTTTAATTCTCTGTACTGTCTTATTATGAAGGAAATATACATTTTCAAAAAGGTATTGGAAAAAACATAAGGTTACACAACTTCAGGTTATGTTTTGGAATACTTGCCGGAATTGGCTATTGTTCGACATTGCAAAACATTCCGAATCAAACTGAGGAAAGTTTTCAATTTCGTTCGATGCAAATAGCTTAAAAATTAATCCAACTTAACCAGAATCAATTCGAATCAAATTCTCACTCGAAATCAATCCAAACTCGGATTGATGTCCACTAGATTTTTTATCTGAATGAATCCGAGTTCAAAACGAGTCGGGTTCATTCAGATTCAGAATTCGGTTTAGATCAATTCGAGTTCGGATTAATTCGGATTGATTCGAATTGAAAGTTTGAAATTGATTCGGATGGGTTCGGACTGGCTCGGATTGGATATTTTTCAACAGAAACAGTTAGGTCTTTCAGAAAACTTGATATTTCGAACAATTTAAGGTTCTGTTAGTGCATTGTACATGTTTCAACAGAAACAATTAGCTCTTTTCGAAAATTTACAAATTTGATCAATTTTATATCATCTTAGGGAATTCTTGCTGGAATTGAATATTTTGCATAAGAAACATTCAGATCTTGCAGAAAACTTGAAAATTGACCAATTTGAAGTCACATCAGTGAATCCTGGCCGGAATTGGATATTTTTGAGCAGAAACAGATCCTTTAGAAGAGATACAAATTCAAACAATTTTAGGTTAGCTTAGGGAAATCTTGACAGAATTGCAATTCAAGATCCAAAATTCTTCGTATTTGTCAATTTTCTAGAAGCTCTAGCTTTTTCTGTTGTAAAATATCTATCTCCGGCTGGAATTCACTATCATATCCCTGAATTGATTGAACTTCTGAGTTTTCTGAAAGATCTGACTGTTTCTGTTGAATGATGTCCATTTCTTACAAGAATTCACTAGCATAACCTTAAATTGTTCGAACTTTTGAGTTTTATGGAAGATCTAATTGTTTCTGTCGGAAAACGTCCGATTGTGGCAAAAATTCCCTAATATAATGTATACTTGCTCGGGTTTGTAAGTGTTTTAAATGTTCTAACTGTTTCTGTTGAAAAATATACGATTTTGGCGAGAATTCACTGATCAAGCTTAAATTGTTTGAACTTTCAAATCCCTGACATGACCAAGGCTTAATTCTATTATTTATTGAGTGAAATGAGAGAATTCAGTATTGTAGTTAGTCTCCGGTTTCATTGCCCTCGATCATATTAAATTATAATATTAGTAAATAAATTTTAAATAATACCAGTCTCTTTCGAGTGATGATTAGTTACAAATATTGACTCATTGAATCAGAGACTAATTAAATTAATGGCTTTTACCTTTGTTGCCAAATACTGATGATCTGTAGCTTCACTGAGAAATTTTTCGATGTCATCTGACGATGGATGTTGGATTCTTTACTTTTGAATCTAACGGACTGTCTTACAAGAAAAAGAAAATGATTTTAATGAATTATTGCATTCTGAAGCGTCTATTTAGACATGAATCACACTTAAAAAATTGTTTTTGACGATTATTTTGTGAAGGGTGCATCGGACGACAAGATGAGAAACGACCCCATTTTCAGACATGAGCTTGCAGAAGAGCATGCGAGCCGCTCGGTGAGAACCATCATTTACTCCCAGGGTGGATTGTTCGGAAAATATTGCCCATACAGGAAAAATGTATCATATTGTTCTTGTTGAAAATTTAATCCGATAATAATCTTCTGTATTTATTTGTTTTCTTCGTCCGATGCACCCTTTCCGAAATAATTGTCAAAAGAAGATGTTGGGGGGTAGTTTAGTTTTTTCCGGCAAAAAGTCTATAAATGTTTAGAAATTTTGTTCTGTCATTTTTAACTTTTTGACTTGACATTCATTAGCAGCAACCCCAAAATCTATATACAAAGTATTTGTGTGGCACTGAGACCGAATTTATTCAAGTTATTTAACTTTCTCATCTATTTTTCATGAATTGTTGAATTTTTGAAGAAGAAATGAATTTTCGAAAACAGCGGGTAAGTCTGACTTCTTTACTGTTTAGTATATATAGTTTTACCTACTCAATACAAAAGATTTCATAAAAATCCATTGCGGGATACCGGATTTCAATGTATAAATCTCATTTAACTTCACTTATTTGTCACTAATATCGCAGATAAAAATCGGTGGCCCTCGACTTTGGTAGGCAGTAGCTCCACTGGGAAGAGTCTCAGTAGATTCTAATAAAGATTACACGAATGTGTAATATTTTCTGAAAAAACTGATGTTTAATTCATTGTTGTTAATCGTTTCCGTTCAGAGCTATTTAATGAAATATGGAGAATGCTATGGTTAGGCACACTGCTCAAAAACCTGTACTTAGACTTGATCCCAAAGGTAAGGATACGGGAGAAAAAATTTTAATGAATGCTGGTATTTTCCAAAATATTTTTGAAATGTAGTAGATATTCTTGATTCAAATAAAAATGTTCAAAAACCTCATTTTTGCAAACATTTTTGTTCATGTTCTTCATTTACGAATTGAATGAAACTATCTTGATGTTCAGTGGATTAAAATTCAGTGTATTTTACACTGATTTCTATATTATCCCTGAAAACTTAATAAAAATGATAATTCAGAGATTATTATCACTTATTTCCACCAGTGTCCACATCTGGTGGACATCTTCCTGCCGCTGGAAAATATAATGGACTGGAGGAACCTTGCCTTCACTCAGATACGCAGCAAAACCTACACGGAGAAGAATGAAAGGTCAGTCTGACCATCTAGAGGTTCAGACTGACTATATCTGGGTCAAATATACGACAACCTCTTAGATCAGGCCTGTTCAGAGAGGGGAAATTCAAGGAATTTTCCTCTGAAATGCTCAATTGCCAGATGCAAGTTTTCCATCTCCACTCTCCAGATCCCATTCAAATTCACAAAAGCGACCACCACCCGAGGTCTCTCGAGCTGAGTAGAGAGAAACAGTGGTGGAAGTGTAATACCATATGTGGCATTTGAGTAAATTTCCACTCTCTGGACAGGCCTGTTTTAGATAGTCAAAGCGACGATCTGTAGAGAGTCAGAGCGACAGGTTCAAATCGATTGTCTCAGAGAGTCGACTCGATCATCTTGGATGTTTGACTCGATCATCTCAGAGGGCTGACCTGATTATCCTAGAGGGTCGATTTGATCATTGCGAATGGTTTTACTTGATCATCTCAGATAGTCGACTTGATCATGTCGCAGAGGATCCACCTGATCATATCTTAGGGGGTCGATTTAATTATCCCATACCTTTAATATCTGTTGTCGTTCTTCTACCTACATTATACATATATGCGAGATTTGAGTCTCTCTCTTATAAGGAACTGGCAATTATAAAATTAGGTAGAATTTGCGAAACCTGAAAATTCATGTAAAATTCATGAAATGAAAAAGCATTTTCCTTTATTTGTGGAGAGTGAGGTGCATGAGACATGATTTGATACAATATATTGTTTGAAGCACAAAAGGCCAAGGACACGGTGCCACTGCAATGCACTGTAACATTTTAAACACTGAAGTGAATTCAGAAACCGATACAAATGAATGTCACGCATCTAGTTACTCTTATTTCTGTATCATCAATGAATGATGAAATTTTTAGCACGTTCTCAGTCAAAAACGACATGGTGAGAACGGTGAGAAACGTGAGAAATTCAAAAGCATTTTTTATTATTTGTGGAGAGCGAGGTGCATGAGATATGATTTGGTACGATATATTGTTTGGAGCATGAGAGGCTTAGGATACGGCGTCACTGCAATGCACTGTAGTATTTCAAACACTGGAGTAGATTCAGAAACCGATATAGATGCATGTCATACATTTCGTTACTCTTATTCTTGTATCATCAATAAATGATGACATTTTTAGCACGTTTTGAGTCAAAAACAACACGGTGAGAACGCACTGATTGCTGAGCGTCGAGTGACACCTTTGTCCTAAGCACCAAATTTGACGTTGAAAATCCAAAACAAAAAACGTAATCCACTTTCAGCCATGTTCTCTCTTATGCACTTCACTGTCGATGCATATTCAAAGTATTGACAAGCAGATTGATGTGATTAAAAATCTGTTTAAACTTCATACACAGCAAACACGACGCAGAATGGCTCAACGACATTCGTTTATTTCAAAAATGGTGAATGATCTCGGTTTGAATCACATGTCTTATTAATTTTCACGCGCACTGTTGACGCGCAAAGATTGACTATACGCGAGGGTTAATGTGATCCTCTACGGATGGTTGAAATGAGTGGAAACAAGATGATCGTATTGATCATCGCGAAAGGATAACTTGATTATCCTGATAGTCAGTGTGAACCTCTCTGTCTATGTCGAAAAAATTACGAAAGGCCCATTTGACCATCTAGAAGGTCAGGCTGGCTCTCTAAATGTTGATTCTCCGTCTTTGACCCTCCATTTTTCAGCCTGTAGAGACAGCAAGCACTGAGCGACAATGCTATTGTCCTTTTGTTTCTCTTCATTAAACAAAAAAAACACTTCTCTTAAAAACCGGGCTTGAGAGCAGCGTGATATTACTATTTGGATTCCGTATGCAAAATATTGGACGAAAATATTCAACCACTTGACTGTGAAATTGTACACCGAAAACATATTCTGATCAAGGGCCTTAATCCCTTTTCTCTTGTTGTAGATTTAGCTTCACACTTCGAGTGTTTACCTAATGGTGACTCTATTCCTGGTGTTCCTCGTGGCGGACCTTCTTTTTCTGACCGGAATTCTCCTGAGAGGCCTGTTCCTCATGACGAGTCTCCATGTCGTGTCAGGTCCAGGTCTCCACCTGCGAGCCGTCATCCTGATCATGTTGGGCCTCATTCTGCAAGGAATCCTTCTACCATGGTTCCTCCCACCAGGCTTCCTTCTCCTGACGGATTGGGTTATGGACTTGAACAACTCAGATTTATTGGGCTTATTCCCCTTACGAATGCGCACCGCATATTCGAACTTCGAAGATACACTTTTCCTGCCAATACATCAATTAAATTAAACGTAGGATATAATATTTTTGCGCACATGCCAATTCAAGAACAAATTGTATTATCAACATCCGATGGTGACATCTTTGCAATATTGGAGAGTCGTGATTCTCTTGCTGGAATGTATTATAGTCGGGGTAGAAGACGGGCGAAAATAAACATGTACATCGGTGCGATTACGAACTTGACCCCAGTTGAAGTCAAGGAAACTCCAATAGGCACCCGCTACAAAATCACTCGGCATTTTTGAGTAGAGCGGGTAAGCCGCGATCTCTCACAAAATGAGTTCGATTAAAAAAAAAATACAGAACTAAAATGTAATATTATTTCTGATCCGAAGACGGATCAAAATGTAACACGTAAGCAATAATTACGGTTATGAGTCAATGCATTATGGTTCTCAAAGCTTCCATCTTTCCTCAATGCCCCAGCTAACTGGGGCATTGACATTTGTTGACATTTGGTATTTTATTCGTTGCCCCAGGCAACAAATAAAAGAGAATTCCTCTCCATTCCTATAGGAAGAAGTAGATCATTTCCACTGCAAAAAATTTGTTAATTGTTCCTCAAACTGAATTATAGAATATAAATATGTCAAAAGGACAAGCTCGAGACTTATATAATTCATGAGATAACGACTATACTAAATACTACATACTTTATTGAAGCAGCAGGATAATCATTAGATTTGCTTTTGACAAAATCCGTCATTAGAACACTTATCAGCTTTTCCTTTACTTAAAAGAAATGAGGATCGTCTATTATTTCGTCTCATTCTTGGCAGTTATCTTTCATTCTATTGGTTAATATAATAATATGATAAATCTCTAATTTAAAAACATTTACGGGCTTACCGCAAATCAAAATTTGTCCGATGTAATCCGCATTCTATCCCAATAATATTTTTCTGAATATTTTTGGAAATGAGCATCGTGTACGGACAACTCCATGGTACTGGACAATAGGTTTTGATCGCGCGAATCGTTTGATTTATATGCGTAGTAGAACTTGAATGGACGTGTTATCTGTGTTTCAATCAAAATAAATTAATCGTCATAAGAATATAGAAAAGATCACATAAATGAATCAATTACGGAATATGACAAAAGGACTCCGCACCAAATGTACAAAAATGGATATTATTCAAGATGTCTAATTATGATTTTTTTTCATAATTCCAAACCTGCATATCAATCACCTACAAGAAAATTATCAGCAAAATTGACAATTCTTACTTGAAGAGTTGCCAAGTTTCCAACTTTTACATTTATTTGACAAAAAAATTCGCCTATTATTGAAATTTTATCCTTCTCAAAAACGTTACGTAAGATTTGGTTAGATGCCTCATATTTTGTAGGTCAGACCTACTGGAACAAAAGTTTTATAATGATGAACTTTAAAGTTTCACGAGTTTGTATATACATAATGTTTGAAGGTTATTTCAACATCCCCTAAACTTTCAAGCAAGGAAATCGACATTTCCTAAAAACCAAAACCACGGGATATTTTTTCATTAAACTATTGGAGTCATAAATCCCTACACAATAGATGCAAAAAACATCCACCAGCAAGAACAGTTATTAAATTAATTTTGAAAGTTGCTTCAACGCCTCTTAAAGATCAAAGCAAGGAATTCGATATTTTCAAAAAATCAAGACGACGGGAGATTTTTTGATCAGGCCTTCCGAATGATAAATTACTTCCAAATAAGAGCAGGAAGCGTACTTCGCCAGAAAAAGTGTTTGAATTTCTTTTAATGACTGTTCAACATCCCTTGAAGATTCAAGTAAGAAAATCGACATTACAAATAACAAAAACCGGGGGAAATTTTTTTATTGAACTGCTAGGATACGACATCACTTAAAATGAGAAAATAAGTGCAGCAAGTGGCCCCTACCAGAAAAAGTGCTTCAAAGTTTTTTTTAAAATGTCGAATTCCTTTCTTGAATGTCCAGGGGATGCTAAACGACCATTAAGATAAATTCAACAACCTTTCATGCTAGGAGATATTTTCCATATTTATTGTAAAGTGATTTCCGACTCCAATAGTTCAATCAAAAAGTCTTTCGTGGTTTTGCTCTTTAGAAAATATTGCTTTCTATGCTGAAGTATTTATAGGGTGTCAAAAAAAATCACTCTAAATTAATTCAACGCCCATTTCTGCCAGGAAATGTTGTCCCCATTTTTTCTCAAGTGATTTCTGACCCTAATGGTTCAACAAAAAAATTTCCAGTTGTTTTTTTTTTGGTTAGGAAATGTTGATTGGATCTTTGAGGGATCTATGGTATGCGCACCTACTTTCGTTAGGTTATTTCTACCGAGAAATAGCCAATCCTGGCAAGTATTTCATAACATAACCTGAGCTTGTGTAACCTTATGCTCTTTTTTAAATACCTATTTGAAAACGTATATTTCTTTTGAGACAAGACAGTAAAGAAAATAAAACTTTCAGAAATTAAAATTTTGATTTGTATATGCGGTTATTCAATCAAAGAAACTGATTCGCGGCGACATCTTTCGATTGTTTGTTTATATAGTTTCGTCAATACCGACTTCCATGACATTGTAATATGCGAACTTCCATCTCACGAACTCGTACCTCCATGTTTAAGTTTTTGGGTTGAACGAATTTTGGGAAAAAATTGTGTAGAGTAAAACCTCATCATTATTCGAGAAGGTTTTTCACAGAAGAGAGAAAAACAAGAGATAAAGTTTACATCGATTCCAGGTGAAAGATTCGTTACCCTCGCGAAAAAGACCATTTGAATACCATTTTTAGATCGGATTGAAACAAAGTTCAGTATTTTTCTGGTACTTAAAGCATCCGATGATCCCAGAAGTTCAAAATAAAGAAAAATCCTGGATGGTGGCCAGTCGAATCGTAAAATTGTTTTACTTTTACACTGTTCAACAAAATCGTTTTGGCGAAGTTTAGAACGATTTCATTGAAAAGTGTAGAAGGAAAACAATTCTGAAAATTCAATGGCAGACAGGAGCTATTTCATGATCATTCAATTGTCCGCCATCTTACATTTCGTCGTCCAATCTCCATCACTGTTCAAAAGAGCTTGGCACCTCCTAGGGATGCTTTCGACAAGGGATTCGGCATATTCAATGGGAAGTGACCTTCATATTTCTCTAATATGAAGAGAGAGCTGTTTTAGGGTGAACACCCGCTTTCCTGAAAGCTTTCTCTTCATAATAGAGCAAACATTCTCAATAAGGTTGGCATCGGGAGACTGTGGAGGTCAATGCATTGTCTCGATGCAATTTCCTAGTTTCCACGAGCTGCAGAGGCGATTGCGATGTTTAGGGTCGTTATCTTCGTGCAACATCTAATCTTCACTTTGAGCTCCAAATAATTTCTTCACTGATCTCAAAAGACCAGGCTGATGAATTTGGAGCATTTTTTGAGCTCTCAAATTTTCCGTAAAAAGGTCCAAACAACCAAAGGATCCTTAGGAAAGCATCCCTAAACATTGATTTTTATTGTGTGTTTTACGGTTCGCTGGACGAAACGCTCATAAGCGATAGACCAGGTATGTTTTACGAGAACCCATGCCCAGAATGACGCTTTTTCAGAAAACACAACATTCGAACAGTTACGGTCAATATTTTCTGCAGCCCACGCCTTGCGTTTAGTCATGTGGGTTTCCGAAAGCAGGCGTTTTTGTGTCGTCGTACGGTACTGTACTCCAGCCTTGTCTGAACGGTCTCGAATAGTGTTCATGCTGAGTTCTATTCCTTTCTTAGCTAGCCTATTCTCAGCTTGACGCAATGTTAGAGTAGGGATATGCGTGAAAAACTGTACGATGACTTTTTCCTTCTTTGGTGTCATTGCTCGAGAACTGCCTCTTCCATGCAAATCATCGACACTTTTTGTGGCTTTTAAACGTTGCACCCACTGTTGCAAAAACTTTTTCGACTTTTCAATGTATTTTGCATATGCAGCTTGCTTCATTTTTGGACCCGGCCGATGTGAGCACAAGAAGACAGTTTCAAACCTTTTCGCGTACGCAGCATACATTTCGATTTACGTGTGCTCTCTACGACAGTTCGAGCGAAACCGAAACTAACGAATATTCTCGCCCTAACTCTTTTAGTGACCTTTAATTTGAAATTTGTTATTATCATTTATTTTATTATTATTATTTATTTTATTATTATTGTTATTCATTCTATTCTTCCAAGTAGAGAAAAGACTGATAAATGTATTAATGACATATTTGATTAAAAGCGTATCTAACCATTCTGCTGCCTCATTAGACGATGTAGTATATACTATAGTCGTTACCCCATCGATTATATATACCTCGAACTTGTCCTTGGAAGATATTCATGTATTATAAATCAGTTCAAGGAGCAAAATTTAATCACCTCAACCAGGTTTAGTTAGGGGAAAATAAAGCGATTTTTCGAATGAATCGCTGGAAATTTTTTGAATCATCAACAAATGTTGTGGAGTAAAAGTGGTCTATACTTTCCTGAGGGAATAAAAAAAACTGTTTTCATTTGTATCCGAAAAGACTGGCTGGGGTATTGACTGAAGTCAAAATCCTTGAGAGTCGTAATAAATTGGCTTTTTATTATTATTTCTGACTAGGAGTTACTTGTAACATAAAAATCCGAATCTGTATCTTTTTTCTCTGAAGAAAAACGTTGTAACGTTTGCCGTTTTCGAAGTGAAACCGAAAAGCCCGTTCTTTAGAGAATTTGTTTCGTCTTTTTCTTACTTCAACTCGCCGTGATTCAACCAATTCCTGGAAATATTTTTAACAGTGCAGTTATCCGGATCCCGTACCTCCTTTCCATGCAAGAAAAGTTGGATTTTTAAGGGGCAACGTGCGATTGGACAAGAAGCGTCGTCTGCAAATGGCCTTCACTTAGCCCTTGATACACAATATACTATGCCACCCTGGAATGTTGTCTTTGAGAACCATGATACATTGACGTTTTGATGAATCACCAGTTACATTTAACATCATGATCAAGATTACATTTCAGTTTCACATTTTTTATGAATCGAAATTATGGTGTAGAGGAAAGTGGTTGACACTTCGTTTACATGCAATGCTCTACTTGAGAATACCGTGTAATTTTGTAGCGAGGGCCTACTTGAATTTCCTTGATTCCATTTGGGGTCAATTGGTTAACCATGCCGCTGTACATGTTTACTTTCGCCGGTCTTCTACCACCTTCATTATCATACATTCCAGCAAGAATATTACTACTCTCTAATATTGCAAAGATGTCACCATCGGATGTTGACAATACAATTTCTTCTTGGGTTGGCATGGGCGCAAATGCATTTCTTCCTGTTCTCACTTTTATTGGTTTATCGGCTGGAAAAATGTATCTTCGAAGTTCTAATAGTCGGTTAGGTTTCGCAAGGGGGATGAATCAAATGAATTCGTTGTGTTTAAGTTCACATTCAGATCCGTCAGGAGAAGGGAACATGGCAGAGGGAACCATGCACCTGGCAGGATGAAACCCAAACCCTCTGGCAGGAGGAGACCTGAATCCAGCACGAATACAAGGCTGGATAGGAGGCAAAAAAAGAAGAAGAAGAAGGTTTGCCACGCTGAACACCAGGAATAGGGTCACCATTAGGTAATACACTCGAACTGTGAGCTTAACTCTGCAAAAAAAATTAATTTTTTTCAAAGCACGCACCCAGAAAACTGGATATTAAGAAATAGATATTAAAAATATGGACATCACCAAATAATTCCTAGATATGATCGCACAACATCTCTATTATTGTGTTAATATTTATAATTCGAGATATTTACGGATACAATTTAATTAGTCATATCAGTTTCTTACGTATTTTGTTTGCTCAAGTGTTTAAGAGCACATAAGAGCATAAACTAATATACTGAATATCTTATTTACAGCAGACTCATGGTCAGATATAGATAATGAATCACATGGTAGCCCAGTGGTCTAGGATATCTGATTTCGGGGCCAACAGTCAAGATTTTAATTAGAAAAAAAAGTAGGTGACTGTAATGAAGGATACTTAGAGCACCCACAGCCGAAATTTTATGTTGACCAAATAAATCGAAGTAATATTGCTAATAGTTTGAAGCTTAAACATAGGTTTGAACTATAAGTGCATCCTTATTTCAAGACATTTAATTATCATTATGTGAACAATTTATTTCCAATGTGATTTTTATATTTATCTCTCTAAAACATCGTACAAAAAAAAATAATCAAAAAAGGAATTTCACCCATCAATTATCTACAACGACATAACGGAAAGAAATTAATTACCTTATGCTTAGAAAAAGGCTTGTTCATTACAAATACTTCGTTCATACATGAAATGATCCACATATAAACTTGGCGCGGAGGTAAAGACACAGTACAATTAATTTTGTTTTAGTGGATGAAAGAGTGAAAGGGCTAGTAAGAAATACACGTATTTTGAGAAAGTCTGAATGTGGAACAGATTACTACCTCATACGTTTCAGAAATAAACCTAGCTCAAAGATGGACGAGAAGAAGAATTAGTAATAATATGAAGCGAATGCGACTTAAAATAGAGATTCTGTAGAAAACAGAAGTACAAATGGTATATAGTGAAAAACTGAATAAATTTTTAGGTCATCATAAAGCACAATAAAAGACGGAACTAGACATGAAAAATATGGAGGGTGAATGGATAACACCACGGAGTAGCATCTTCAAGAGTGCTTCTGAAGTGTGCGGTATTGCGTTTGTAGGAAGAAAGACTGGAGATGCTTGGTGGAATGATAAAATACGCGTAGCTGTTAACGAGAAGAAGCAAGCGTACTTGAAAAACCTGAATATCACAGGTCTTGGCAATGAGGAGAGGACTAGGTCAAAGAATGAATATAATAGGGATAAAAAAAGAGAAGTAGACATACCAGTCAAAGAAAGCAAGAATAAATTCAAAGCGAAAGGAGATGAAAAACGCAAAATGATTTTGAAGGAAATAAGAAATTGGTTTAGAAATAGGTTAAGAAGATCACAAATGGAAGTACTAGCAGTAAGTTAGTCGGAATTTGGAATGCTGATTGTGAAATGGTATGAGGTTCAGACAAAGTGAAAGAATGTGAGTGATTTTCTCAAGAAATTATATGGAAATGAAGCTATGGAGCATAACAATTGTGAAACAGGAGAGGATACGTTCGTCTGTCTCGTTGTAAGTGACGAAATAAGAATCGACATTTGCGACATTATATCCGCAATTAATGAATCAAAGAATGGTTAGGCTGATGGTGTGGACGGCATTGCCGCTAAAATGCTTAAGAGCGGTGGTGGATATTTGCTGGTGTGGCTGAGACAATTGATGAATATGTATGCTGAGAACGACGAAGTTTCAAATGATTGGAAGAAGTCGGTGTATTTACAGGAGGGATATGTGTGCGGATCAGTTATTTAGGATAAGACAGATCATAGAAAAAGGTTTGAGAGTAAATAAAAAAGTTTTCTGGGCATGAGGCCAAAATGGTTTGGTCATTTTGAGAGAGTGAATGAAAGACGCTTGAAGAAACAAGTTTATGTGGCTAACGTACACAGAGGTTGACCAATGGAGGAATGGATGAAATTACTGAATGAGACTCTAATGCGAAGAGATATGAAGTTTGGAAATTACCTATGTTTCCGTTGAATGCGACATGTTCTTCAAATATGAACAATTTTTAATCGGAGATTCAAAAAGTATTACTATTCAAAATGAAACAATTTGTGAATAACAATATTTATGAAAACAGTTGAATCTTCAGATACGGAAAAAAGTTGATATCCATTGAACCTATTAAAATGCTGGAAATAGGAATTTTTTCAAACTCATTTTACTAACTAGAATTAATCATTTTGCAATTATTTAAATCGTTTCAAAAGGACTTTGAAGTCTTAGTATTGAAAAACTTGTTATTATGGTTTTCTGAATAATTGATGTTTTTAATATTAGAAAATGAAAATCCCAAGATGTGAAAACGCACTTGGGGTATATGCATGTTTTGACAAATTTTACATTTTTTTCATATTCCGACATTATAACTTTAATATACATCATCTATTTCAATGCGATGACAAGTTGAATTAAAATATGGACTTATTATCTACTCATTTCGGACAAACTCAAATACAGTATAGAAAAAAATAGCAGTTGGGATAGAACGCGGATAACGTCGGACAAATTGGTTATTTCGGAAAGTTCAAAAATGAGCGTAAAATAATAGATATATTATTACGTTCACCACTAGAATTAAGAATGAATGCCAAGTTGGAGACCAGAGTATAAACGATCTTTATTTTGTCCAAATAGAGGAGAAACTCACTCATGGAATAATGAAGAATTTGGTTAACAGTGTAACTTATAATTATTCGGGAGCTTTGTAATATATTATAATTACGTGCACCATTATCTCCATCTTATGGATTATATAAGATTATAATTATTGGATGAGTTCAACTCACGACTTCACAGTAAACTCGTTTTTGTTGCTAAGGCAGATTTCGAAACTGTTCAGGGAAATTACGCAAAGTTTGCGTACTTAAACAAATACAGTTATGCTTGTTAAAAATTTATTGACATATTTTCATTGTCTGAAGTATCATAATGTGAAAAAATGTAATTATATGAAGTTGACACTTCTTAAAATGATGAAGAAGCAAGAATATCAAGGAATACCGTCCTCTTGGCAACAGGAAAACTCTCAAATACTTAATTACACTGATGGAAGGGAGAGTGCAAGCTGCGGGATCGATTGTACTCCCACTATCGTTGAAAAGTCGGGTTTAGCTTACCGGAGAATCCCCACCGAATCTGCCGTTGAGGAAAGCGAAGCCATGCACGTCTGAATATTTAACCGAAGCAAGACCCTTTTTAAACACCTCATAAACCAACAAGGATCTTTTCACCAAATCAATAGCAAAAATTTGAGACCTTCTTCTGCAGGAGGGGAGGGGGTCGTATTTGTCGTAGAGGACCCAGCGGCTGAAGCTCGGCTGCAGAATACAGTGGCCGAGACAAGGCTCTGAGAAAGTGTAGACCTCAAAGTGTGTGGGGTTGAATTGCATCGAAGAATGCTAAGGGATGCGGTGTGAATCTCAGGTATACTGGAAGACCCATCTGTGGTCCTTCAGCGCCTAGAGAAATTCAACTCCTCACTGAGAAAATCGTCCAAGCGAATCGTCAGGCACGACCGGCCTCAGGAGGAGGGCACAACAGGAGGACTCAAACAACTACTAGTTGTGCAGATTCCTGAGTCCCAGACGAGGGCTCTTGCGGTCCTCAACAACAGGCCTCTTCCATCACTTTGGTCAGGTCAACTCTATGGCTACCGCTCAGAAACAGGATGAGCCTTTCGGGACGCAAAGGTGCCCCTGCGGTTCTGCAGAGGGCATGGCTGAGGGGCACACAGGTATCTCACTAGTATAAGAACCTTGATTGGTAAAAGATACCATAAGAGGATCAGGGGGCTGGTTTTTCTTACAGTGACACCAAGGCGGTCAATCCAAGGGCCTGCATTCGGGTGAAAGGAGTCAACGTTGTCACGCTGCTAGAATTGTGTTCGAAAGATCTGATGGTGATACCCACAGACCTTTGAGGAATCGGAGAGCTAGTTATAGGGCCGGCTTACTTTCCGTATGACAGCGAAATCAACCCACCAGAGGAAATACGTACACTGGTAGAATACTGCAAGATAAAGGATCTCCCACTTTTGTTTGCGTGCGATGCTAGCTCCCACCATACATTGTGGGGTAGCACAGACACTAACTCACGAGGAAAGGACCTTGTGGAGGACCATGAGTACACTGAAACTAGTTGTACAACAGTTGAGAATCACTGAACGAGCTAAATACCTAGGAGTCATCGTGGATAAGAAGCTGTTATGGAACGAGCACCTGAAAAACAAGTGCAAAAAGCTTACAGCGACCCTTTGGCTTTGCAGGAGAGTCATGAGGAATAACTCGGGACTGGAACCGGATATACTGATGTGAATCTACACTGCGATCTTGTGACCCAGGCTGACCTATGCGGCGGTGATCTGGTGGAGCGGGGTCGAGCTGTTCACTGTGAAATCTCGACTGGAAAGAATCGGAGACTGATTCTGAGAGGCGTCACTGGTGCCTTGAAGACGACACCCACTGTGGCACTGGGGTCACTAACAGGGTTGGAGCAAATCCATCGTACCATCAAGGTCATGACTACGAAGGCAGCCTCAAGAATAAACATGGGAAACGCGGAAGGATCTCGACAGAACTGCGGATCCCAACCGATATCGCGAATAGGCTGACCTTGAGTATGGCCAGCGACAAAATGCCTATTCGCTACCAATTCGACAAGAAGCATAGGGTCAGCCTATTCGCGAGGGAAAAATGGGCTAACGGCAAGGCATATTTTCCTGGTGATGGGGACAATTGGTTCACAGATGGCTTCAAGAACAAGGAGAAATCAGGAGTGGGCGTCTGTCGTAGGAGGAGTGGAATGGGCTTCACAGCCCCAATGGGGTCCTATGCCACAGTTCTATGAACTCTGATCATGGCCATGCTCCAGTGTGCCTACAAGGCACAGGAGTGTGGCAATAAAAGAAATATCCGCATCTCCTCAGACAGCAGAGCTGCTGTAGTGGTCCTGAATGGAACAACGACTACGTCGCTACTAGCATCGCAGTGCTCTGAGGCACTCAACAATCTAGTGACGGAAAGCCAAGTGACTCTACTTTGGATCCCCGGACACAGGGGCATTGAAGGTTATGAGATCACGGACAGGCTAGCAAAACTAGCAGTAAAGAAAACTTCACTGGTCCCGAACCAGTCGTAGGCATTTCCAGTAGGTTGGTCACTAAAGAAATTGACAGCTGTCTGACCGAGGAACATCAGAAGAATTGGAACAGGGCTACTGGTTGCAGACAGGCCAAAACACTCATGGGATTAAATTTAAACTTTGAACGAGCTGCGAAAGTACATAAGCTCGGTAAGAATGAAGTCAAGGTACTAACAGAAATGTTTATGGGGCATGGAAACCTCAACTATCACAGACATAAGATAGGGCCCGCAGATAGCATTCTCTGTAGCCTATGCGGAAAGGATGATTAGACAGCTATTCACATCCCTTGTCACTGCCCCGCAATTGCAGGGAAGCGTCTGGCACTCACAGGCAGTGACTGCATCAGAGAGTCAGACACATCGACCAAGAACGTGGCTGCGGACTTCTCCGTATGGAGAAAGCTTTGGGGTTATGCATAGGCCTATAGTATAAGGGGACGCAACGGGATTACCCAAGCTTTAGGGGTTCTTGTGGTCTCAACCCTAACAATAATAATAGTAATATTCATTGATTTTTTGTTACCTATTTGGTAACGTATCCTTCCAAAATATTATACATTCGAAACGAATTTGTAATGTCTCATATAATCTATGAATAATATTTGCACAAGAAAAATATTTATATAATATGGAGCGTTTTAACTAACGATAATATTTCTATGCAGTTTGTACGTATGAGCTCTTGTAAAAAATTAGTAACGTCTTATATAATCTTTCAATAATATTTGCTCAGATAATTATTTATATAATGAAAATCATCTAATACTAGGAAGATTAAAGATGACAAGTCATCCAGACAGTCTATACGTCATATATCATCCATGGTTATGGATGCGTCAGCGATGTTCTGACAAATGCTCTCTCCTACTTCGATTTTCATCGGATTTAAAGATTGCAAAATATGTTTGCTCCGATTATTTTTTCCCACGTTTCAGTTCGTTCGTCAAAAGATTTTGTTGATTCAATCAACGATGTATGTGTAATCTAGATTTTTCTAAGAATCTTTCGAAAATTTCGACATCTCTAATCGCTTTGTGTGAACCTGTTCTTAAACTTTGTTGCCAGCTCGCCAAACTCCCTCTCCTTCTTCTTCTCTGTATCCTAGAGTCGAGTGACGTTTCTTTTGATCTATGGGTTTTTTTTCAAGGCAGAAATATTTATCGAAGCTTTTTTTCGACGATTTTTTCTCTCCACTATCTCCACATGCTTCTGATGATATTTTTTTGGTGACAGAGACAATTTTTCGAACATTTTTGTTTTACAGCTCTCACCTATAATTTTCTGAGCAACCGTACACGCAAAATGAAAATCTGCAGAAGATGTCTTACTGTAGCACCTTGATTTAGGCGCTTTACTTTCCATTATGGCATTCGAACTTTCATGAGTATTACTGTAGGCAAAGAGAGACTATTACCAACGAAGTTAAGTCTTTATGCTTGCTCTGTATTTTGAAAACTTGTTTTTTTTAAACCACGTGAGGCGTGATTTGTATTGGATAGTTTAATTATGGGATGAGAAGAGACATTGCGACAGGCTGCTGTCGTTGAACTGTCATGGTCGCCTAGAAGTACACCCACTTCAAGGTTGCGAGCTCTCAAGTTATCACCCTATAAAAGCAGTTTTGCAAAATTAGGCTCCATTGCGTTTGCACTTCCCCAGAAGTTCATTCGGCAATCATGTGTCGATTAATCTTTTTCCGAAATAAGTAACACTGCTTGCACTCTCTATTTAATTCACCATATGTCACAACTAAGCGAGATTTATCACCGGCTATTGCTACCAATATATTCAAACTATCATGAGCATGTTCAGTGCCTCTTGTACATTAGTCGCATTTGCTTGGTAATATTTAGGCGTCGATGAGCTTTCACTCACTCGGCACAATGAAACCTTCCCCATTCTGGAATTCGAAATCATCACTAGGCGAAGAAGTAGCGTATTCGGATTCACTCTTCCGCTATTTGTATATATGTACAACGTTTAATAATAAACAATTTGGGCCTCGAACTCTTTGTGTTGAACACAACTCCCGTTGGATTTCGCGTTCTATGAAGCCAAGTAAAAGGACTTCTTTACAATCATAGCACTACAATTCTCAATCCACGGCACGTTAATTCGACTATGCATCGACCATCACACAGCCTATTCTCTTTATCTTCGCTCAAACAGTTATACAAAGACGAGCTCCGTGAGGATTTCATATTTCATCTGAAGAATTTTCTCCTAAACAGTCGCATGAGATCCATGGTGCCGGTCGCTTCACTTTTTCAAAAAGATGCATTTAAAAATTACAGGTATGTTAGCTACTTCCACGCGCTTTTTTTCAATATTTTTTTAGTGTTTTTCTAATACTCTTGACGTGTAGTGGGCATTTTTCCTATTGGAAGTTCCGATTTGAAATCGAATTGATTATCCGAATGGTTCTTTGAAGCAAACAAATATTCTCAGTATTCTAGGATCATTGAAGTGACCACAAAATTCACTATGAGTATCTTATTTGTACTCTCTCATTTGCTGTGAAACATAAATTTCCCAGAGGCTTCAGTCTTTAAAGAAAACAGGTTTTTCAAATTTAGACACCACATTTTAGATGTTTGTTCAGTTATACAAAGATGATCCCTGTAATGGTCTCATACTTCATCTCAAGATTTTTCTACTCAACACTCGCAAGAGATCCATGGTGCGAGTTTCGGAAATTTATGGGAAGTTTCCAAGTTTACGGAAACTCTCGGATATTATGGAAAGTTTCGGCAATCTATGGGTACTTTTGGAAATTTATAAGAATTTTTGAAATACTAATACACGGAAGTTTTCAAGCTTGTCAAATTTTACTCAGGATGAGAATTCTCATCACATTAATAATATAGTGAATGATCTTTCCCCATCTTGGACGCCAAACTGCAGGTGAACGGTGCACTCCTCAGTGTACGACACGAACCGATCATAATTCCTTTGGTTCAGGTTTTGTTTTCACACAGACCCTTGAATGACCGAAATTTGGTGGGACTGGCGTTATGAGTGGACACTCCACATCATGACGACTTAGCTACTTAGCTTGGACATGATATTATACTTACGGAAAAAAAATTGGCATCAAGTTGCTAGTCAAGGATGAAGGAGAAGAAGAATTAATAATAAATCAGAGCAGACGAGGTTTAGAATAGAGAATTTGAAAAAACCAGAAATACAAATGGTATAACGTGAAAAGCTGAGTTTTGTATTAGATATTTTGTATTATGAAATTCTATTAGGATATCATTTTTAAGAGTGCATCGAAAGTGTACGGTACTGCGGCTGTAACAAAAAGGACTGGAAACGCTTAGTGGAATGACGAAATCCGCATGGCTGTTAACGACAAAAAGCAGGCGTACTCGAGCAAGTTGAATATTGAGGGTTTAAGCAATGAGGAAATGACTAGATAAGAAAATAATTATAGGGTCAAAAACTGAATATCCGAGATACTAGTCGGAGAAAGCAAGGGTAAAATCAAAGCAGAAGAAGATGAGAAAGTGCAAAATAATTTTGCAGGAATTGAGAAATTATTTTGGGAATGGGTTAAGAATATTAGAAGAGGAAGTACTATCACTAAGTTAGTCACAATTGAGAATGCTGGTAGTGAAATGGTATGGGATTCAGTCATAGTGATAGATCTATGAGTAATTTTTCCCAGAAATTATGTGGAGGTCAAGCTATGGAGCATCACAACTGAAGAGGATACGTTAGACAATCCCGTTGTAGGTAACGGAAGAATAATCGAGATCCAGGACATTATATTCGTGATTAAGAGACTAAAGAATGGCAAGGCTGCTGGTGTGGATGGTATCACCTCTGAAATGCTTAAGAGTGGTGGAGAATATTTTTTCGTGTGGCCGAGCTAATTTCTGAATGTATGTGCTGTGAACAGTGGATGTTTAATATATGCATGGACAAATGTTTAAGGATGACCGTCTTGGACGAAAAAGGTGTTAATCTCAGGACAGTGAAAGTGCGAGGATTGGAGTTTACTGATGATGAGCTTGTTACTGCAGAATCAGTCGACGATTTGCAGCGAATGATGAGCGGACTGGATAACATTATGGAGAGTATGGGTTTTAAGATTATTATCAATTAAACGAAAATGATTGCGCTTGAAAGAAGGGTTGAACAAACAGTATGCGACATCGCCTGAAACAGAGAGAGGATAAAACCAGTTAATGACTTAGTGTATCTTGGAAGTTGATTTACTGTTGACGGAAAGATAGATGCAGAAATATCTAAACGTATAAACTAGGGTAGATACGCAAGAGCTTGCATGAAATGATGTACGGATATAAGAGAAGCAAAAAATGTATGCAAGGATAGGGATGTAAGGAGGACAATTGTTTATAAGAAGAAGAGTGATACCTGAAACAAAACATTTCAGATACTGATGGGCCCTCGTTAAGAGATTTGCTTAGGGAATTAGTATTAAGGCTTGCGAAGCACTTCGCCTAGGCTGTTTGCTAGAGATATTGATCAGCGGCTCGTATCGAGGCGGTGTTGTAAAGCAAGTGTATAATTTGGATGAACAGCTCTGGTTAGATAAACGTGCTCAGCATGTGAAAATTATAGACATGAGCGTTCCCCTAAACAATTACATTAGGCTCCGATACACTGAGAAGTTCCAAAAATATTCGAAGCTGAAGTAGGAGATTGTGACCGTGTGGAGGGTGAAGAAAGCCACTATACACCCGGTCGTGATCTCCTCTACTGAGAACGTCCACGCGAAGTGTATACAAATCTTGGAAGAACTGGGAGCTCGATATTCGCTTCATTCAATCCAGAAGGCAATACTGCTGAATACATGCCGCATCGTCCGGAGTTTTCTGGACGAAAACAATGATAGCGGCTAAAATCGCCTTTTACGGCCATCCCGCGTACACGGTAAATGACTGTTATAATCATATTTTTAATTGTTTGACCTCTGAGCTTTTGATCTTTTAATTTTTGACTTTTCTTCATTCTGTTTATGTGCGTGTCCGTGTACGTGTGTGAAGTTGTGTGTGTCTATATCCCGTACGTTGAATAATTAAAAATTTTGAATCGTTGATTTCAGTCGTTGGCTTTAGAACTAACGTTTGTATGAATGTTGGATCCCTATAAACGAGCTCTCCAGGTTGAATCGTGGATCCCCATAGATGGGCTCTCCAGTGTATATCAGTCGCGAATTATGACGATTGTTTTTTTTTTTTTTTTTTTTTATGAGGAGGAAAAAGGGCAAAATCTTTTAAAGACGTAGTGTTGGAGTCTCCTAGGA
>JAUMHM010000071.1:6097694-6128549 GCA_032362435.1 Melikaiella ostensackeni | reverse complement strand
TATAAGTCCAATTTGAAACAAAAGGTGCAGAGAAAACGGAGACAAAGTTTCCACGTCGCGAGTCAGTCAAAATCTGACTCGAAAAATCGATATCGCTCGTGGGTTTCCCGGCCGCGCAGCGGTCTATGGATCGCCCGCGCAATCCTACTCTCAGCCCCACTCATTCTTCCAATCAATCACAACCCTAAGTTTTTCCCCATCTAGAGCAAAGCATGATCTAAAAACTACGTCAATCTATGATACAAAGCAGACCTAGTTCAGCTCGTAAAAAGGGCCCTTCAGAAACGTTCCTTCTATTTAGACTCGAATCTTATTTCACGCTTCGCTTTTAAAAACGTCAAATAATTTACATTAATAAAAATTCGTTTACTTCTTAGAGTCTCAAACTCCAATAAAAATCAACTTGATTTTAACCTAAGCTAGTTATTTAACAATGTTTCCTCTGTTTAAGTCAAGTGTTTCTGTAATGCTTCATAAGGCGCTTTCATAAGTACAAAATAACCCTTCTATCAAACCCTCTCATAAATTGATCAAATTTATGTTCCTATCACTCTCATTCCAAATTTCAACTCGCACTGAAAATTAAGCCTGCAAACAAGTGATATTTGTTCCAAAGCACGTGCACAACATAAAATATAATCAAGAATTTCAATTAACTAACTCTTTGTTTATTGAGTCGTTTCGCCCTCGAAATACCAAGTCTCCCTCTTTTCTCTCTTGTTCTATTATTTTTCACGCCCCAAAATCTTCAATTTCTGTGGTTTCTTTATTTCAGTCCCTGCTATTACGAAATCAACACGTTCAGTTATTCAAATGTCCCTGCGTCTTTTCTACCTTCGGGAGGTGCTGCCTCTAGCAGCTGGCAGTCACAGCAACAATCACGCGTGGATTGTTACAGTTGTCTACACGCTGCTGCCCTCTGCCGGACCCCACTGGGCTCCTTATTACAGACATGCTGGCCTACCTTACCGATCTGCTGTCCCCTATCTTCCCTCTCACTTTTCTCGTCCACGGCAACTAACCTTCAAATTAGCACTTCCAACTTTCCCCCTAACCGTCTCAACCTCACAAAACAGCCCCCCTTCCCCACACTACCACACAACCCCTTCACAACACTCACCGTCCTTACCACAATTAAACAATTTTTCTAATCGTTCACGCCTCATCAATTCAATATAAAGTCTCTTTACGAGACTGAACAATTCAATGGCTACTACAATTGAAAATGGTTGAACACAGAATGATCAAAAAGGACGCTTCTTCCTGAATTTAGGCGCGAACTCACACGCCTCCTATCACGGCAAGTTCCTATGGTAATGTCCTACAGTAACTCGCTACCTTATCCCTAGCCAAGTCTCTAGATTGTTCATGGTCAGTGGCGAGCCTAATTCACTGCGCGTCACGAGAGTGCGCCACTGACACCAAAGTCAGGTCCATGAGGCACACCGACGTACTAGTATGTGCTTTCCGAAATGAGCTGATTCAGTACCGGGTGTTTTTGTCGTGAAAACTAGCGGATGGCAACGATGAAATGTTGTCACGTGCGTGGAGTGAATGTCCTCTCTCTCCCCCCTGCAGTGTGAGAGTGTCCTCTGTCGTGGAGTGAACGGAATTTATTCACGACTGCCTGGTCGTGATATTGTGTCTGGTGTTGTGTGCGACTTGTGATAGACAGCAGGGCCTGTCGGCCCTGAGAGTTCCAAGTGAAAAACAAATCAAGAGTTTCGACGTGACTTAGTGTTGCATTTAATATATAAAATAAATATCACCCCCAGTTGTTACAAACGAGGAAATTAAACAAAAGAATGTGTTGCCTAGTAATATTTAATTTTGATCTCGTTTGTCGGAGGTACCAAACTAAAAAGTCAATGCAAAAGGAAGTAACCTATCTTCATTTTTATGTGTGTTCGATTGTTGATCCGGAAGAGATTGCGGGCTGAGCGATTTCTTCTAGTGATTTAGTAATTTATCCACATTTATCACTCTTCAGTAATTTAAATTGAACTATACAAAAATTTCTAACATCCCCTACGCCTCAGCTGATCACGCGCAAAGTCCAGTCTAGAATTTCCTCGACGGTTTGTAAAATATCTTTATGCGTGGGAGTCTTAAAGGTTTTAGAGTTCACGTAGGTGTACGTAATGAAACACTATAAGTATATTGAAAAACACCAGAGTATATATATTTTAATCCAATTCACAGTGAAACGAAATTTTAACACTGCCTTTGTCACAAAATCAATTAAATTCTCTGTCATAGTACAACACAAGTTAGTCGCTCGAGAGCTTGTCGGAAACTAAAGTTCACATCTGAATAACTCAATTTGGCGCTGTTCTTATAATTCTAAAATGTCAATTCGCTACGCGACATCAATGCTTGACTCCCAGTCCCAACGAAAAGAGAGAGACATGTGAGAGAGACACGAGGTACCGAGACATTATTAATTTAACATACCGAAGTAAATCTGATGAAAAATGTATGATTATTTCTGGCCTTTTTTTGCACAGGATACCTTGTTATCTCGGAACGTCGTTCACCACCCTTCACTTCGCGCGACACAGTACGCGAACGGTCACTCCACTCTAATTATTTGGTTTCACCTTCACTCCGGTTGCACAGAGCTCGTTGATTTTTGAATTTATAATTTAACTAATTTATCTATGTATGATTTGATTATTTAGTTATTTACTAAGGGTTAGTTTGTTCATTAACAAGAACAATCTGCATGTTTTTACTAGTCCGAGAATTCAGGTCTAGGAAGGTATTTGATCGAGTCGATCTACATTGAATTTTGATCTGATGCTAATATTAATTTATAGTTAAATTTCCTAAAGGGAGAGACTGTTATTATTTATTACCAGCAACTATTGGGATTTTGACTCTCATCGAATAATTTTAAATTTTGACATTCGGATAGTTAACCGAAAGTTATTGATTTTATCTTTATGAGTCTTTATTTTTTATTAACAATTAACATTGTTCATCAATATTTAGTGGCCTCGCGGATCACTGGGAGTATCCGGCGAGCATGATCAATAAGAAGTGGCATGAGTTTATAGGCGGGGAAGGAGGCAAGGAGTGTCACCATTGTCCAGTTCACGCGCTGTGTAATTAGCGTATTCTTTGCTTAACGCTCTTTGTTTCTCGCCCTGTCTCATTCTTTTCAGCATGTTAGGTCTAAGGTGGATCGTATGGGGAGGTCGACAGCCTCGGTCAATGTATAGTATATACATAACGCATGAGTGCTGTGACAGCGGGCAACAACAATTCTGAATTTCTCACCCTTACAGGATCCACCGTAACAAATATGCCCTGGAATTTCCCCGTTTGTCACCAGTGTCCAAGATTGTTGACTTGCACTTGCCTTTATCTTAATAATAACTTAGTTAACACTATATGCCACTTGTAGTGGATCGCAATTATCTCGATACAGGATCTACATTTTTATGGAACGGTACAATTGATAAATTAATTAAGTTTTTCGAGTGAAAGTCTCTTTGAATCCCGAGATGACGAACCCATGCATTGGGAAATATTGTTCAACTATAAACGGGAAATTATCATGTTAAAAGTTTAGATGATGTTAATTTGCTCAGGGATTAGTATTATCCAGTGATTAGATGAGGGTAATGTGAGCTAGTTGAATAAGGAAAACGATTATCGAGTCTAGGAAGGGGAGCACGCTAGAATTACAATTTGGATTTGATGAATAATTGAAATCACACATAGGTGTAGGATAATAATTTGGATATATTCGAATCCGCATAGTTAAAAAGTGAGGTGTTCTTTGGCCTCATTGCTGGCAAGAAGGAATTCCAATTCCAGACTCTCTGCCTGAGATGGAATATGAGGAAAACTCGGAACGACTTTTGATAGAAATGATATGCACGATTGATTGAGGTGCTGTCGAAAGATGAAGATTCTTTGATCCTGGTTAAGTCTTGGATGTCTCAAACTCCTGAGGAGATTGTACGCCCAAGGATAGTCGCGAGACGTCCGGATGTTGATCCATGAAAAATGCGACTGACAAAATTCTGTCACATTTTTGCTGGAAAATGTGAGAAGCATGTTAATCATGCATTAATGAAGGTTTGAAATAGTATATTTTACTCAGGTTGATTATAAGGAGGTATTTTTATGGGATGAGGAAATTTTGGTGATGAATGATAGTTCTAATTGTTATAATGGCATCGAATGAAAAACTTCATGGTGATGAAATTTTCTTGGGTTATTCATTAAACAAAGCTGTCCCTTGTTTCAGGCCATAAGGCTTTAGGGCCAAAGCACCCTCATTCAAGGATATCCCACTGGGTAATGGCGATAGAGTTCATGAGCGATCACCTCCGGATTCAGTGACAATAGAAATAATCCGTGTTTGACGCTTTCAATATTTTAGGTCAGAAATGTAGATCGTGCTTCGCGATATGTTTTGAGTGAAGTTATTTCCCGAGAAGTCTTTAGACTTTGCCTCCTATAAGTTAGTTTTGCTTGGGTTAATTTTTTTGTCTCATATGACAACTTAATCTTAGTGTCCATTAATATAGTCTGTATTTCTGTTTTGTTTCTTGTTTTTACAGTAGAAAAGGCAGAACAACCAGCATAACCCATCCTTATTCTACACTTCTTTTTTTTTCGGAAATTTATTCCTTATAACACTGATCACCTTTACACTACACTGTTGATGGACTGTGATCTCCTGATGTTTTTAAAGCTTTGATGGCACTGGGTATACCGTGAAGTATCTTGGGAATGAAAACCTGGACCATCTTAGACAGGTTGTAGTACCTGCTTAGGTATCCAAATCCCTGGGCTTGGTCGTTTGCTTTGCAGTTTGTGACTTTGGAAACGTCGGGGTGTTCATTCTGGTAGGTTTCGAAACTCGTAGATAATTTATCAATATGGTGCAATTTTGTTGATATGGTTGACAGATTTAAATGAACTAGGGGCTCATAGATAGCAATGGTTACACCCTTAGTCGGTCCAAGTCCCTGAATGGTTAACTGTGAAGTCCTCACCTTGCATCCTGAAGCTATTTGGATCAATCCAATCCCTTTCAACGTAATACGCTAATTGGGTCTAGGAGGGCAGATTAGATCAGCCGCTAGATCTTCCTGTGTGGAGTAGATCCAGCCATTTCATGAGGGGAGGGCCTTCCAATAATGTTGTTGGTTGTAAGACACCATGATGTTACATGATCCAAACGTTGACAACTTCGGATTAAGCAGTAGTTCAGATTCACAAGACTGGAATCTCGCGGTCTCATACACCGGCAAGGTGCCAGTACTATACATACTATATATGTAGGTAGTTCTTGACATTGTTCGAGTTCCGTATTAGTCATAAGTAAATAGGTTCTTTCGGTTTGCTCTACTGAAATATATGAAAAATCAGAGCGTATATAGGCTTTCCCTGGTCCGTTTCCCATGATGGACTGTTGAACGGCAATGGAATGTATCCTGTAGAGTATGAACTCGGTCATCTCTAGTAGGGGCACATCCAATAGGACTTGCAACTTTCCTTCTCGGAAAATGATGGTGATTACAGCGACTTTGGCAAGCTCAACTATGCTTACTTCGGGTCCGTGTTCAGGAAACACAGCCTTCGGAGCATGATTTTGTATGTCTCTCGAAATCGGTTGGATTTATGCTGATGTTAATAAGGAGGGATGTAGGTTTCCTTTACGCGCTATATGAATGAAGTCGAGCGTTTGATCAGCTGATCGCAGATATTCGTGGATCCAATAGCATGCATTAATTGCGCTCGCAGTTGTAGTTGCTGCGCCTTGTGCTCTTCCGCCACTGTATGAATTTCTTCTAATTGAGACCTTATGAGATGAGTTTGCTGTCCCATGAGGTGCGATAAGTTGGCCTGAGCTCTATCAAGGTTATCTATTTCAGAATCTATTGCCTGTTCGTCATCGTACGTAAGAAGTCCGGCTACAGGTCCGACAATCTTTCCTAAGAAGCCCAGCAAAGGAATTGTTCTTCTGGTTCTTATTCGTTTCGGTAATTTGGTTGTAAACTTTCGCTTGGTAGTCTGCTCAAGATCATTTATTTCTCGTTCGATGTCCTTCTGAAGTCGTTCAGCAGCATCCATCTTAGTTTGTAGGTTGTACTCATCTATAATTTGTTGACAACTGTATTCGTATGTTGGTCCGCAGTACTCAGGTAAGGCCTTATATTAGGATTTGGATGCGGTGAACAGATCTTGTAGACAATTTATGTGTAGAAAGGCATTGATTCTCCATATTGTAGTCGTCCTTCTCATCGACTCAAGATACTCACAGTATACCCCAGTGCTAGATGTAAACTGAAGATCGCGGTAGAACTCCGCTGCTGTCATCACAGGTCGAGCAAAGTGATTGGGCAACGATTAGTGCAATTGTCCACAAAAGCGTCGCATACGTTTTAATTTTTCTTTTAGTTTGCCCAAAAAAAAGAAGGAGATGTTGTTCAGTACTCATGTCAAGGTCTACTTAACAGTGAGTTACTAAGAGCTTATCTGCGTGCTTCGTGAATCTTGTACCATCGTCAGCTTCCAGAATTACATTGCCGTTTTCGGTGAACCCCACGATCGTATAAGTTCCAGTCGCACGTTTGTCGAACTTATTCCTTCTCACATCTTTAAAGATAATTACTTTATCGCCAATCTTTGCGCTTAGTAGCTTAGCCTTTTCATCATAACGTACCTCTGACCTTTCTTAAGCTTTAATCATATTTTTAGCCGCAATTTTCTGAATTTCGTTTGATGTGATTATTAAATCGCGCAAATAAGATCCATAGGTGTCTAATCTTTCCTCTGATGGGAAGGAACTGGACAGGCGCGCAATTCTTTCGTATATTAGTTTGAAGGGGTTAAGGTTGGTAGATTCGTGTACCGATGTATCATACGCGAACATCGCGAAGGGTAGTAACCTATCCCAATCATTGTAGTCTTTCGCGTAATGTTTGATATAATCGGGAAGTACGATATGACCATGTTCCAGAGAACCGTAAGTTTGTGGGAACCAAGTGTGCGATTGTATTTGTTTTTATGTCGGGAACGGGGACGGCAAAGCTTACTGAAATTATCTTGCATGGTTAGTATGTGCCTGTTACCGCTGGGAGTGATAGCGAGTTTACCGACAGTATCGAGGGACACTCTGTCAAATACACTGATCGGGGTATCCGTAATGACCATTGGTTCACGTGTGCATGCCCTTACGAGTTTATTTTGCAGAAAGCTCTTACAGTGTCTGATATACTCGTTAATGTCATGCCGCATACCTGGGCAAGTGTATCGTTCCCGTATCCATCTGTATGTCTTGGTAACTCCCTTGTGTCCTCCATAAAGGCTATTATGGAATTCAGCAATGATTTCAGGCCTTAGTCCCTCAGGTGGGACTGCCAGACTGCTGTGACATAGGGTAATGGTAACATTAACACCCCGAAATATGTCGGTTAGCAGTTCGGACATCTTGTTCTGAGGTCAAGTACTCAGCAAATCTCCCGAATTAGCCATTCGACATGTTCTTTGTTTGTCTCGGTCTAGCGCTGTTTTAAGGCATTCTAGTCCTGAAATTACATCCTCCCAGTCAATTTCGTCAAAGTGATTTATTTTTACTACGATGGAGGACACTTTGTTTTCCCCACAAGGTGTAATCAAAACCTGTCCCTTTTGAGGCTTATTTTCCCACAGATCTTGAGGATAAACGCGATCTGTCGCTAATAGAAGTTCAAAAATGGGATTGGTGAGTTCGCAGTCTTCCGAAATAAAATGGGCATAATTGCCTCTGCGATATGCAAGAGTGAACCTATAATGGAAGATTCTATTATCTCTGGTAAGTCCTTAAACAGAACTGTACTTCTTGTGTCCACCCCGGAATTTTTTGTTTCGGGTGGATTTTCTGTGTCTAACGCAGTATCCTAAGGTTTCGAATCGTCCGTCGTATCAAGGTGTCTACGAAAGGATTCTGGAAATACATTTACTAAAGCGGGAAGAGGATCGTGGACGTCGGTGCAGGGATCCATGCTTTGTAAGGAAATCAGTAACTCTTGGTCATCTTCTCCTTCCGATACCACAGTACGTTCCACTCAAAATGTCTCATCTTGGTGAACTTCGTCAAGTCCTTCCTTGTCCCAAAAGTGAGGCTGATGATCTTCTAATGATTGGTTGAATTTGGAAACGGATCGTTGAACTTCTGTCCTTTCCATCATGGATTCAAGTGGTTTCGTTTCTGTGTCTTGATTACTATAACCGCCGTCGCTGTCGTCACTGTCGTCGCTGTCTTCGCTGCTCTCGACAGGGGGACTGACATAAACTATCGGGTCTGTATGGCCAGTAGGTATAGTAACACTCTGTTCTTTCTGAAAAGTACTAGATTCTGGAGCATGATTGTCTAAGGCACCATTGCATCTGTTGATTCTCGCTCACGCTAGATAATCAGCCATCTCATTGCCTTCTATCCCTTGGTGACCGCGGACACGGTTCCAGGTCACATCAAGGGTCTCTAGTGCTTTTCTTAATTCTTCGAACTCTGTCCGATTGATAATAGGCTTTCCATCAGTAGTTTTCCATCCGTTGGCTTCCCAGTTTGGGATCCATTTGGTATAACTGTCTATAAGGAACTTTGAATCCGTATTTATCCGCAGTTTGTTGCTATTTTCAATTGCTTTTCTTGCAGCTGCTGTAGGGGCTTGGATTTCGGCAGCGTTATTCGTTTGCCTCCCAGTAGCGGGTAGAGAGATATTCCACGGATGATCGTGGGCAAACCACACACCTATACCGCCTTCCAGTTTTCCGCTTTCGTTATAAATGCACGCTCCGTCAACATATACGTCCGTAGCTTTTTCGCATAAGCTTGGGAAGCTTAGAGTTCGGGTATAGCTTTTGGCATTTCCAATTCAAGATTCGCATCCCTTAGTCGTTTGAAAAGTCGCCGAACTTTTTCTCGTGTTCCTCTAGAGTTTCCGAATAGATCACGATATCATCCACATATAAAAAGTCTTCCGAACCGAGCATCCCCTTTAGGACGTTGTCCATAAGGCGCTGGAAGGTTGTGGGAGCATTTCTAATACCCATAGGCATTCGTAAGTATTCGAAATGTCCTCTCCAAGTAGATAATGCGCTTTTAGCTCTATCGTCTGGTTGAGTTTCGACTTGATGGTATCCACTCACCAGATCGAATACTGTAAAATAGCGCGCCCATCCTAATTGGTCTAGTATTTCGGTAATATTAGGAGAAGGGTAGGCGTCACCGATTACTCTTTTATTAAGGACTCTGTAATCTATAACGACACGATATTTTCTTACCACCGAGGCGTCTATCTTTTTGGGAACTATCATTAGTGGCGCATTGTAAGGTGATTGCGAAGGACGGATAACACCACTTTTGAGCTGCTTTTCAATTTGAATGTCGATTTGATCCAGTGCATCTTGGGGATGGCGATATGGCTTCCTCGATATCACTGCATCATCTAGCACTGGAATTCGATATTGAATCTTGTTAGTGATGTTCAACCTTTCTCCAGGGACATGGAAAACATCAGCGAAGTCATTTGAGAGGGGGGGGGGGGGAGAGGGAGAGGGAGAGAGAGAGAGAGAGAGGGAGAGAGGGAGAGAGGGAGAGAGGGAGAGAGTCTCCCTTTTTCTATTGTTCTGCGCCGATCCTGTCTCTAGATCGCCTTCACTATGTGCCCTGACCTTTTAATCAATGACATTTCCCTAACCTACTTTCTTTCCCGCCAATTTACATTGTCCCCACTTTGTTGTTACCTCCGTGTTTTTGTTTTCCTGCTTGGGCGTGAAAAACTTTAAATCTGTATCAGACTTAACTTTAAAAAACTCTTTACTATTCAATTTCCCGCTTTCATCTGTCGCTAAGTCAGTTTCTTGCTCCACCATACATTCGCGACTATGGTACATCGAGAGCCTAATCCCCTACTCGAACATGAGTTGCTCGCTCTAAGTCTGACAGGTGCCATGTACCATGTTCGTCAAGGTTCTCTTGAAACCTTACCGATTCACGTACTACCACCTCTATCACAAACTGAGAAACCCCAGGTTATTCTGCCGCGTGACCACAACACTCTCTGAATAATTCTCTCCTAATTTCATTCAGAATACTACTCTGAAGAAACCACACTCCATAGGGGGTTGGAAATTTATGTGTTTTTTTTTTATTAGAAAAAAATTCCCAACGTTTCGAGAATCAAGAATCCGTGAAGCGAGTCAAACTTTACTAGAATTCAGAGATGTAGAACCAACACAAAGGCATTCTCTGCCAAAGATGTTCGTTACGAGGGATGTGCTTGCACTGATAGGGCAACTAAATAACAAGGTTTTGCCAATGCATTTGAACGCAAAACAAACTAAGGTGCAAACTCCTGTGTAATGATCGACTGTGGCAGTCGTTAGAACGTTGGCCCGTAGAACAAGGCTTATAAATGCAGTCTTTGCCTTAGAGGGTACTACGCAAAGAGCAAGATATCCAGCAAGACACCGAAGTTCCTCAATTGGAAGACACGGCTGATTACTGGTCGGGTCTTCAGGGAAAAACAAACAGAAGCAACTTAGAAGCTGCGTGGTGCCAGCTAGAAAAACAAACTGCAAGCAATAACCCTGTAATGTAGCCTTCTTACATCACAGACTCAGACGTTTCAGCCCTAAGCCTCATGTCAGACGAAAAGCTCTTCTGCACATCCAAAATGCTGTCACGAATCTTCTGCATTGCGTTTCTAGATGCTTCGCCCAGTTCAGTTGACTATCCAGGATTACTCCCAAATATTTAACCAACTCTGAAATTATCAGCCGCATACCACGGAATGCAGAAGCGTCGAAGTTCAATACTTTGTACTTTCTCGTAAAAGTGACCAAGCTGACCTAGGATTACAAAGTTATCCGCATAACTCGGAAATAATAGCCCTCCTCATTTAGCGTTTAAAGGAGGCCATCGACTACAATGCACCACAGGAGGGGTGACAGAACCCCCCGTGAAGGTATCCCCGCGGTGCTACCCCTTTAACTAGACCTTCACCCCACCTGGTTTCGAGACGCCTCCGACGCAGCATGCGCCCTATCTAGCTAGTTAGTAAGCTAGCTTGGCACGCCGCACCTTAAAGCCTCCCGGCAGATGACTTCCGGATGGGTATGGCTGAAGGCACCCTCTATGTCCAAGAAGGTTCCTACAGCGCTCCCCCCCCCCCCTGTTGTAGCTGCTTCTCCACTTTTGTGACAATAGCATGGAGCGCAGTTTCCACAGAGTAACGTGCCTGAAAGGCGTGTTGCCCTCTATACAGTGGAGAGGCTGAAAGAATATCATCCCTGATATATCTTTCAACCAGCTTCTCCAGCGTTTTCAAATTAACTATGTCAGACTGATCGGCCTAAAGTCTTTAGCAGCAGTGTAGCTCTACTTTCCAGGTTTGGGAATAAAAACCACACTGCCGTCCTTCCATGCTGATGGCACGTGCTTAAACGCGATACCTCCGCGAGCCTCCGGATCTTTTGTCAGAATCTTATGGAGCCTTGCTGCCTCTGTAATGCCTTAAGCTTCCTCGCAGAAGCCCCTCCAGTCTCCCTGTCTATCCATTCTGATGTTCTTATTGGATTCATTCTGAGTCATTTTGTAGTTTCCCAGCCTAAAGACAGTCTGGTTTTGTTTGCCCTATTATACATCGCTCTAGTCACCTTTTCAAGGTGGGTGTTTCACCATTCCGCCCCTTTCCTAGACTTGATTGCAAAGGTAGGGCAATTGTTCTCATGTGATGTAATCCGAGCCCTTCGCAGAAAACCCGCAGCGTGCTCGAACTCATTTATGGTACTATATTTCGTGGGAAATTCTACGAGCCTACCTTCGAGTTCCTCCTTGTATGACTCCTAAAGTCTGTTCCTGGGATTTTTGATCTTTGAAATCACCGGTTTCCTTACGGCCAACTGGAACAAGATATATTTGTGGTCCGAGGGAGACTCCTCGTCGGAGACTCTTCATCCCACTACCTTACTCCTCAGTTCTTCCGAGCATAGAGTCAGATCAAAAACATCACTCCTGTTCTTCTTCTGAAATGTGGGAGTATTAACTCGGTTGATAATCTCCAGCTCAGTACCCGCTAAGTATTCCAAAAAATCTCTTTCCCTATCGTTGATCCTCGTTCTCGTCCTCTAATTCTGCGGCCTCTAATTTTTCCCTGATCACATGCACTGTTCTGCATATTTCTAGCCCAAACTCCATGTGGGTCACCCCTCCTGTGGTACATTGTAGTCGACGGCCTCCCTCGAAGGCTAAATGAGGAGGATTATTATACCCGAGGATATGCGGATGACTTTGTAATCCTAGACCAGCTTGGTCATTTTTACGAGAAAGTACAAAGTACCGAAGGTCGATGCTTCTGCATTCCGTGGTGTGAGGCTGATGATCTCAGAGTCGGTTAAATATTTGGGAGTAATCCTGGATAGTACACTGAACTGCGCGAAGCATCTAGAAACGCAATGCAGAAGATTCGTCACGGCATTTTGGGATGTGTAGAGAGTTTTTGGTCTGACAAGGGGTTTAGGGCATAAAGTGATCGCCTGGCTCTACCCCTCTGTCCTGAAAGCAAGGCTCGTATACGCGGCCGTGGTCTGGTGGCCACGGGCAACACTCAAAACGATGCAGGATAGACTGCGACGATTGCAAACGCTAGCCTTAAGGGGGGTAACGAAGGCAATAAAATTGTGTATTTCACACGTTATACAGTTGCGAGACTATTTTAACAGGAAGCGAGATGTTGCGCTTCACAACACTATCTATGAAGCAGATCTCGACTACACGATATTCAAGTTGTCCTCAGAGGAAGCCTTGAATATCAGGGCGGAAATCATAGCGGAAATCGTAGCGGAATCAGAAACGCAATGGAGACAAAAAGCTATCCACGGCGAGCACCCCCAAAACGTTAGATTAACATGAAGTGGACAAAGAGGCATCCAATATTTTGCTGGGAAAGGGCGTCCTGTTTCTGGGAACGGAGGGATTTGTGATAGCGATTCAGGACAGGGTTGTCAGCACTAGAAATTATCGCAAACATGTGTTAGATGAACACATGGTTGATAGGTGCCGACTGTGTGGAGATACCGACGAATCCATTGAGCACATTATTGACGGTTGTGGCGTAATGGCTCAGAGAAAGTACACGCACAGACATAATGATGTAGCAGGCATTATACATCAACAACTTGCCATAAACCTAGGACTCTTAACAGAATGGATGCCATTCTATAGATACATTCCAATGCCCATTCTAGAAAACGAAGACTACATCTTATACTAGGATGTTACTATCCAGACGGATCATTACATCCGAGCCAATCGACTCGACATTTTCATGCACGAGAAAAAAAAGTGGAAAAGTCTATATCATCGACATTGCTTGTCCACTTAACCGGAACTTGCACGCAACCTATACAACCAAGATTCATAAGTATAGAGAGCTAAGACATGAAGTAAAGACAATATGGAGGAATGTGGACCATGCATCTATTTATCCTATTGTGATATCGGCGACAGGCAATGTACAATCAAGATGCAGTGAACATTTCGAACATCTAGGAGTCATTAGGGTACTGGCAGTAGCTCAAAAAGCAGTTTTATTAAACAACTGTCACATTGTAAGCAACTTCGTAGACCAGCAGGAAGTAGACGACAAAAACCCTATGGAGTAACAGATGGTAGCACTAAAAAGCATCCAGAGGCCAAAAAAATACTAATAGCTATAAAATAATAATTATAATAAGAAAAAAATAATAAATAGTATGATTCAGTAAAATTATAATTGGTTAAAAATTTTGGAAAACTTACAAGTTTCTAATCCGAAAACATGTTTATAAGTTAGTATAATTGTGAAAGACGATAACCATCAACTTTTAGAGTAGAAATGTTTCAGTCTTTGTGTATTATAAAATTATCAGAAACATGGGATATCAATAAAAATAGATGGTGGTTTAATAAGAGTTGTAAAAATTGTAGGAAATTTAACATACAGAATTGAATCTGTGAGTAATATTAGTAATTAATTGAGAGGTTAAACATTAGAATGTAGAGAGGTTAAGTTTGAGAATGACAGATTTGATAATTACCGTAGTTAAGGATCCATACGTGTGATTCATGTTGAGAAAGATTAGCATAACTGAAAAATCTAAGTTAAAACTGATTTAAGTTGTAGAAGAAGAAAATATATCATGAAAAACATTTTTTATGAGAGCAGGAGCGTTCAGCATCCTGCTTCCATACGTAGACTCAAAAAGTGAAGGTAATCGTAAATAGACTAACGTGACGTTGTAACGCAATGAGTGAGGGACCAATTTTAAAATTAATGAAGACAATTTGTAAAAATATATTTGAGAATGTAGAGACTAGTAAACTAAGAAGTACAAAAAGAAAGTGTTTTAAAATTAAAATGATGAGTGGGAAGAAAGGGAAAGTATTCGCAGGCGAAATATAGAAAGTAGGTTATCGAAAAAATTCAAGAATGGAATTGTAACTCATCTTCGATATCGATCCTAGAGGAAATAGTGATCGAACTAAGTTGTCATGTAAATGACCATTAAGAACGTTATAGTAGTTCAATTTAACACCATTAATGTGTTCATCATGTCTAATGTGTAAAGGTCATTTTGTTTGACCTATATGACATTTTCCACAAACACATGCAAGGCGGTAGACTACATTTGTTTTTTCTAAGATTTCCATACGGTCTTTACCTAATTTTATGATTTTATTAAGTTTTGAATTCATACCAAAGATGGTACTAATTTTATAATGTCTGAAAAGTCCTTTTATGTTCTTTGAAAATTTACCGTAGTACACAAAGTGTGTTCGTTCTACGAGGGACCATGGCTTACTTTTTCTTGTTCTAGGTATTGGGATTTATAATTCTGTTATTAAATTCTTTAATTCTATTATCAATTTGTTTATCAAATATATCCTGTGGGCAGTTGTTCAGGAAAAGATAATGTTTAATAGTATTTAAATTTTCGTTCTGGAATTTTTTATCGGAGAAGAGAATAGCAAAATCAACTAAGTTTTTAATGACACCATTTTTGTGTTGTAAGGGATGTTTGAAAATGAAGTTAAGTAATTGGCGTCAGTAGATCAATTTTCTGTATCAGTTAGTTGAGATGGTACCATTATTATTCTTGATGATGTTAATATTAAGAAAGTTAATTCTGTTATTATTTTTAATTTCATGAGTAAATTGTAACCTGTCATGGAAATAGTTAAAAATTGCAACTGTTTCATCGATATGATTTTTAGGAATAATCAAAAGGGTGTCATCGACATATCTAAAATAAGCTATTCATTGGAAATCAAATTTATCTAAAATTTCGGACTCAAGGTCTTGCATAATAATGTTAGCTAAATTACTCGAAATAGACGAGCCCATCGGGCTTCCGAAAATCTGTCTATAATATGTTCTATTAAATTGGAAACATGTATTATCCTTTAAGTATTCAATACCCTCTCTAAACTTGGCTAAGGGCAAAGCCGTACCTTTCTTAATATATGACCATTTTTTTTAACAATGTTAAGAACAAGATCTGAAGGAACATTAGTGAAAAGAGAAGCAACATTAAATGAGATCATAATATGATTAGGACGGATTGCAATTTCATAAAGTTCTTGTTTTAATTCAATAACGTTCTTAATAAAAGATTTAGGTTTGGGAAAATCAGAATTTAAACAGATTTGAGAGGGTTTTTGTAAATTTTCTCCTACGTGGAGGATCATTTGTCATTGATTCCATTTTAGTTGTATATTCAGATTTGGTAAGAACTACTGTGACATTACCTTTGTCAGCTCGTATGATATAAAGATCTTGATGTCCTTTGAGGAAATTTTTAGCATAAAATAAGATTTTGACAGTTGAGACAGTTTGAGGTCCGGTCAGAAAATGAGTCTAGAACTTATTGAAAATTAATATCACCTAATATAAACTGATACAAACTAGAGTACCATCCTTAGAAGGTGAAAAGCATGATCCTCTCTAAAGGATAGAGAGTTCTATCCTGTTTATTTTTCAATTTAAGACCCAACTCCTAAGATACGTAGGTTTTTAAACCAATCCACAAGACATGTTATATTAAAAAATAATTTTCCAAATAAAATTTTGTTGATTCAACTTTTACAAATAAGAAACACATATAATCATAAATTCTGAATTTTCCGAGGTAAGTAAAGCGTTTTCTAATTTTAAGTTGTGACGCAGATTTATTTAAAAACCTAAGTATCTTAAGAGTTGCGTCTAAAAATAAAAAAGAAGCAGAATATAACTTTCTGTTCTTTACAGAAAGTAGATGTTGCCTTCAAAGGGCAGTACCCTAGTTTGCATGAGGGGACATTACTTTTTAATAAATTCCAGCCTCATTTTCTGATATCCCTGTAAAACAGTTACACACTTTTTGCAAAATGGCGGTATTTTACTTTTTTCTATAACGGAGGTTTAAAGACCAAAACCGAAACTCAGATTGTATTTAAATTATTTTTTAAAAAAACTCTGTAATACCTATGCATATGAAAAAAGTACATTATAAATTTCCAACCCCTTCTAGAGGGTTTTTTTTTTCACTCTTGAGGATAGTATTCTGAACAAAATTAGGGTAAAATTATTTTGAGTGATGCTTACCACCATTTTATTGTCATAATTCTTGCTTTTGCTTTCTCATAGAGTGATATACATCCGAAATGTACGTAATATCTTAGGTGGATCGATAAGAGTCAGCGATAAGAGTATGAGTCTAATAATAACTGGCGATTAGTGAGCCAGTCTCAGTTGAGCCTTCGGGGCACTAACTTGTATTTGGAAGGTACTAAACTTAATAAATCCTTGTTTCCGAATGAAGAGTATTGAACAATAATTACCGTAGTCCGAGTTATTACAGTGGCGACGAGGATGCGAAGGATACAAAAAAATTAAAAGCAGGAGATTTAGACTGGGACAGTATTAATCAAGATGTGCGTATAGGAAAAGTTTCGTGGGTTTATAATATCCAGAAACAAGAATTATGAAAAAAGTGCCAGAAATTTAACATCGCGTGTGAAATTAGTGACTCCTTAGATGCACTGAGAAAAAAAGTTGTATCGCACATAAAAAATTTAGAAATTGAAAAACAGGAACAGAAAGTGATTATCTGTTTGTTAACAGTGGTAGTGGAAGTAAAATGTCATTTCCCGGGATTAGTACTGAACCTTTTAAAAAAGGTAATAACTGCACAGCTTTTGAAAGGCAGCTAGACGCGTGCATATTGTTAAATGATGTCAGAGGTGGCATTATTGATCACAAGATTCGCACCCTTGGTATTCTCAGAATTATCAACCGATTGTGGTACAGTTGATCCTTTGACTTTGAACTATGAAATCTTAAAGGCTAACCTAGCCAAGCTGTATGAGCCAAAATTGAATGATCACTTATCACGGTTTGCTATTCGTGGCCGTAGACAGAAAGAAGGAGAAAAATCAAAGATTATGTGATGGCTCTGCAAGGTTTGGCTCCGAAATGTAATTTTAGTGTTAATGAATTAGAAGGACAGCTGAAAGATCAATTGATATCGGAAGTAAAATCAAAAATCATCCGATATAAACTTTCGAAAACATCAGATGAAGACATAAACGATATTTTCAAACTTGCAGAAACATTTCCGAATGTTTTTGATTCTAAATTTGGATTGTTCAATAAAGGCGAACTAAAAATAAATTTAGAAGCAGACACAAAGCAACGGTTTTTTCAGCTAAGAAGTTGATCTTTCACATCAAAATTAAAAGTGGAAAATAAGTTGGGTCGCTTAAAGAACCTTGAAATTATAATTCCGGTAGATTTTAGTGAATGGGCCACACCAATAGTTCCGATTATTAAAGCTGATGGCTCAGTGCATCTGTATGGAGATTATAAAGTTACGCCAAATAAAAATATTGAAGTAGATCGTTATCCAGTTCCAAAGATAGAAGAGATTCTTGAGATTGTATGAGGGGCCAGATATTTCACTAAACTCGATTTGTCAGAAGCATATTAACAACTACCATTGTCAAAAAGGTCGCAAGAACTCGTAATGATTAGAACTCATTTAGGATTATTTAAATACACGAGATTACCAGACGGTGTTGCGACTGGACCCGGATATTTTCAAAGAGTAATGGCAACTTTGCTGTTGAACATTCCGGGTATAGTAGTTTTTTTGGATGACATAATAATCTTAGTGAAAGATGTTGAAACACATCTAATTAGATTGAGGTAAGTACTAAAGAGATTATATGATGGGGGGATTGCGATTAAGACTTAACAAATGTAAGTTTTTGCAGAGAAATGTTAAATATTTAGGGCTTAAAATCGATGAAGACGGCATTAGACTAATACCAGAGAAAGTGAAATGTGTCCAAAATGCTCCACAACCCAAAGATGTTTCGCAATTACGTAGTTTTCTGAGTGGAATCAATATTTAAGGTAGATTCATTAAGAACTTAGCACATAAATTAAGACCGTAATTTGATTTTTTGGAAGAAGATAATTTTAATTTGACTCAAAAATGTACGGAAGCTTTTGAAAATAATAAAAAGGAAATTACCTCATTAAACGTTTTAGCGCATTTTGACCCCAGAAAGAAGATCGCGTTGACTTGTGACGCATCACCGTATGGAATGGGAGCAATACTGGCGCATCCAGAAGCAGATAATGTTGATATGCCAATTCGCTTTGCGAGCCGCACGCTTACACCTGTGGAAAAGAACTACGCGCACATTGATAAAGAAGGCTTAGCGATTGTTTTTGGGGTGCGAAAATTCTATGAATACGTACACGGAAATCAATTTTGATTAAAAACAGATAATGCGGCTTCAGCCTGTAGTTTTCACCTGAAAAAAGCGATTCCTGAGATTGGCTAAGTCGTGTGCTTTTACCTGAAACGAATGATCATGAAAAAAAATGTTCCATACTAAAGTAAGTGGATGTTTCTTATTTGAAACATATTAAGGAATGTGATATCGCGACAGTTGATTGAAAGGCGGTTCAAAAGGAAACAACAAAGGATATATTCTAAATAAAGTAATCAGCTCTTGTTTAGACGGGTTGTCTGAAAAACAGCCAAACGATGAATTTGTTAAGCCTTTTTGGTTAAAGAGAAAGGCGTTGGCCGTGGATAACGGATGCTTCTTGTGGGGCCACAGAGTCGTAATCCCAAAAGTATTAAAGCTTTCAATCCTGTATGAATTTCATTCCAGTCACTTCGGTAGTACGAGTAGTCGCATGAAATCACTCGCAAGGGCTTTCGTATGGTGGCCAGACATAGATTTGTATAGCGAAAATTTGAGTAAAAAATGCGTGCCTTGCCTCGAAACGAGAAAAAATCTTCAGAAAATTTCACTAACACCTTGGCAATGGTCAGTATCACCATGACATAGAATACATGCTAATTTTTTAGATCCGTTTTGTGTCCATTTTGTGTGTTTTTAAAGAGGTATTTTCTCGGTTCGGATATCCTATCCATTTAGTAACTGATAATTATTCAACTTTTGAAGGAGAAGCATTCCAAAGATTTGCAAAAGAGAGAGGCATTCGACATAGCGCAACTCCACCAAATTTTCCAACAACTAATGGGGCAGCTGAAAATTTGGTTGATACAGTAAGAAGAAAATTAGGGTGTTTGATGAAAGATGGTTACACCATACAGGTGGCATGAAAAATATTTTTAATGAAGTACAAAAAAACACCATATGCTGCAACCGGAAAATCGCCGGCCTTTCTCATGTTGGGGAGAGAATTAAGATCCCGTCTTCATTTAAGCCGACCCACTTGTATTTGGAAGGTACCAAAGCTAATGAATCATTGGTTCCCAATAAAGAGTATTAAAAAAATTTCTGTAGTCCGAGTTATGACAACGTATAAAAAGGGAGAGTTGTAAAACTATGAGATGAGGACCCCAGCTTCAAATTCTATTCAAGCGTCGGTTCCAAAGATTTAAGTATCCCAGCTCTCGTCATCACGAGCTTGCTTCTGTCATCCTTTGTTGCGAGTGCCCGAGCGCACTAATCACGTTTGTCATACGTGACTAGCGACACTAGGACGACCATGGAAAATTCCACGGAATAGGCGTGCCTCTCGAGTATTCAAACTATGCATGATCTTTTCTTTTTCTATTCCTTTCTAGTTTATGTATTAAAAACAAAAATAATGATAATAACTATCATATATATACTTTAAAAAAATTGGTCAAACAACCACCGCAGGGTCCCCCTGCGAGCGACTGCAATCCATGAAAATGACACCGGCTCCCAGTAGAATCGCGGTAAATCACACCCATGACCACGCCTCACAACCGTGAGATGGGATATATATATAGGTATGTATGTATTGTATGTATGTTAATTCCTAATGTATATATAACTAATATAGATAATTGACGTCGGTTTCGACTTTTAAAACATATCCTTTTCACTATTAGTTTGAATCATCATTTAGATCAGGAAAATAGCAATAATGTTTAATTATAGGTATTTTTCAACCCCTGAAGAGAAATGTTAGAGTTATTAAAGAAAATACATAGGTTTAAAACTAATTTAAAGAAAAATGCAACGCAGAGAAACGGGGAGCAACATAGAGCAGCCAGCCGGCAACGGACAGCAACGAGCAATGATGCCATTGACGCAAACCGACGTGGTGGGGCAAACTCGCGAGATGACGTCCTCTCGCCGGTCCAATGGCACGGAGAGAGCCTCGACGAGCTGTTGCGCGTTCCCCGGGCCTTCAGGCATAAAGATGCACGCTTCAGCCACAATCGACACTGGGCCCTGGACCTGCAGTGGAGCAACAACGTACCAGAACCAGCAACGCTCTGACGCCTCGAGTAGAGACACCTCCCACCACTCGCCTCGACTCTTTCGAGCCGCTCGCCGCCTGCCAAGCTCTCCGTTCTCTGCTCAGGAAGTTTCGAAAAATCAAAAGGAATTCAAATATCCAAGTTCTTCATCATTTTCGCCACACCTCTCCAACCTGCTCTTTTCAGAGTACCCATATTTATAGCTTCTGCATGCCTTTTCAGGACTTAAGTGCCATTTAACAAAGAATTATCTGCTCTTTTCAGAGCAACATCTTGGAACGCATCACGATCAAGAATCTTTGGTGCTTGATCGAAGCTTCCTGAATGAAGTTAGTTTGTGATGCCCTTTGGGCGCCATCCTGACTAGCTTTCTCGCAGAAACTTCTTGAAGGCTCCGTTCCCCCCCCCCCACTTATCTGCTCCTTCCAGAGCAACAGCTTTTAACTCATTACGACCAAGCATCTTTGGTGCTTGATCGAAGCCTCGGCAAGAAGCTAAGTTTGTGATGCCCTTTGGGCGCCATGCTTGCTAGCTTTTTCGCAGAAACTTCTTGGACCCCCCCCCCCCCCCCTAACGTACCTGATCTTTTAAGAGTAACAGCTTTTAACTCATTACAATCAAGCATATTTGGTGCTTGGTCGAAGCCTCTCCAAGAAGTTAAGTTTGTGATGCCCTTCGGGCGCCATCCTCACTAGCTTTCTCGCAGAAAATTCTTGGAGGCTCCGTGCCCCCCCCCCACTTATCTGCTCTTTTCAACGCAACAGCTTTAAAAAAATTACGATCAAGCATATTTGGTGCTTGATCGAAGCCTCAGCAAGAAGTTAGTTAGTGATGCCCTTCGGGCGCCATGCTCGCTAGCTTTCTCGCATAAACTTCTTAGACCCCCCCCCCCCTCAACTGCTCTTTTCAGAGCAACCATATTGATAGCTTCTTCATTCCTTTTCAGGGCTGAAGAGACATTTAACGAATAATTATCTGCTATTTTCAGAGCAACAACTTGGATTGCATCACGATCAAGCATCTTTGGTGCTTGATCGAAGCCTCCGGCAAGAAGTTATTTTGTGATGCCCTTCGGGAGCCATCCTCACTAGCTTTCTCGCAGAAACTTCTTCGGAGCCTCCAAGCCCCACCCGCAACATCGTACGCATTGAGGTGAGGCACCTCGGAAATCAGATCTAAAGCATCTTCACGCCTAGGAAGGCGCTGCGCCTCAGGTGCCCCATACGGGCCCGACTTTCTCGTACCAGGAAGATCTTGTTGCCGGTGACGAAGAACTAGCACCGCGCCACCGTCCTGACACTGGATCCGAACCTAGTCGTTCGGTAGAACCCACAGCACCCACGGCAATTGGTCCAGGACGCCGCCTGGCATACTTAGAAGGCCGGCAGCCAGAACACCTGCCCGAACGAGGATATCTACAATCCTTCGAAGACTCAGCCACGCCTGGCATACCCGTCAAGGTTCAAGGAGCCCATCCACAAATCTTGTGTGAATCTCCTGCTCCGCCGATTCATGCGCGAGCTTCCCGTTCCTCGACAAAATTAATCCGCCTTTCACCTTATCCCATATGCCCTCTCCACCTCCTCTGCGCCTCCTTTCCTCAAAAAAAAGTTATCAGTAACTTTTACAAATGAAACGGCCTAATTCATGGGAACAGTTTCTCCGTAGCAAGGGAAAGAAGACGTATCTCCCACCTCCGTGAAGCCCAGCCAACCTGCAGCAAGGAATGGAAGAATTGGACGCGTGACTGTTAGCAACACAAAGTTTCATCTTCCTCGAACAACTTATTACATTTTTTTAGCACTTTTATAATATTCAAAAAATTGTTTTTTTATAGTAAAACTTTTTTCGTTAACATAATTCGAAGTTGATGCAACAATATAGAAGATTCCTTGGCTTGACACGCATCGATTGAACTACAATATTAATACATTTCACTGAAGATTAAAGAAATTATAGTCATTTATGATATTTTAAAAATCGGTTTTATAGGAAAACTTTTCTCATTAACATAATTTAAAATTGATGCAACAAAATAAAGGATTTCCTGATTCGAGATGAATCGATTGACCTATAATATTGATAAATTTTATGTTCATTTACAACGTTATTATCGCAGTGTGTTTACTAGACATAAAAAGGAATGTGCTGATCATGATTTTGATTGGGACAATGTTGAAATTTTACATTGCGAAAGTAATGAAAGTAGGAGAGAATTTATGGAAATTCTTCACATCAAAAAACAAAAAGAGTTATCAATAAATTTATAAACTGATTTTGAAAAATTGAATAACTTGCAATTCATACATTTTTTTGATGCATTTTGCAATTCATAAAGTAATTTGGGCGCGGTTTGAGTTTGGAATGAGAGGGTATATATAAGGATGTGCCACACATTTGGTTTTATTCTACAGTCGAATCTCTTGGGGAGAGCATCCTGGTTTCCTCATGGGTTTTGACTTGTTGAAGGGTTTATTTTTGTTGACCTGAAAAAGATGTTGAATGAGCACCGAAACGTTGGTAGAAATTTTTTAATGTATTTTTATTGCGATTTGAGAGAAAAATTAAAATAGAAAGAGGAGAAAGAGGATTTGAAGGTTGCTTTCTTTTTCTTTCCTATTTTTCATTTTGAGTTTTTTTATTTGAATTGAGAAATTGAAGTGTGTTATGTCCAAATTTGACCGTTGGATTATTTTTTTTTCTATTTCCAGAAATTTCGTAGCTAAATTTGAATGTTGGTCGTTGAAGGGGAATTAAAATTCTGATTTGTTCATGATTTTAATTTCTTAAATTCTAATTTCACTAACCTGGCAGCGTTTATCCTTCAAAACAAGCCTACATCTTCTATCCTCTTAATCCATCCAGTACCCACATTCTCTCATTCCTTCTTCCATCCTAAATCATATAACGCTGTTCCACTTACATTTCTTTTTTACCTTTCTCAAATATTCTGGTTCTATTTCCGTCTTCACTACCCTACACGATCTGTTATACCTCGAATCCACGTTTTTTATCCATCTCTCCTCTCCCTCCTTAACAATCAATTAATTCTCTATTTCTTGCCAAGCTCCGATATACGCCCTTATACCACATTCTCTCCTCCTCTGTTGTCTCTCTTTCTCTCACTTTGATCTTTCCGTGTTACCCCTCATCTCTTCGCTTACCATTTTCCGTAGAGATGCTTGTGGTATCCTACTTCCCTTCCCCCTACTTTCTTATGCTCCTTCCATCCTCAGATCTTCACTTTGTAGCTTAGAACTGACCACACCAAAGCATTAAACATCCACACTCTCATCTTTCAATCGTCCTCAAAACTTCTTTTCCTTATACCCAACACTTAAACCATTACTTTGCTCGCACATTTTATACTTCTCCTAACTTGTCGCTCAACTACTCCTTTCGCTTCAAACCAGAAACCTAGATAACTAAATTCCTCCACCTGGTCAATCGTCTCTCCGTATATCTTCCAATCATATTCTTTCTAAATTACATTGTCTTCATCTTACTTACATTCACCGTTAAACCTTTCGTTCTCACGTACTCTTCCAACGACCTCATGATCAAACTCATACCTCTCGTCATGCGCTAATAAGACCACGTCGTCCGCGTAAGCTAAGGAATATATCTTGCCATTTCTCAGCAACATTCCCCCTTTTCGTTTCAATTTTTTGTCCACTTTTCACTCAGAGTAAGGTCATCATTAATGCGATTCAACACACATAACTGTTCAAACAATTAATTATTGTTTATAACCATCTTCTCCTATAGTAATATCAAATAGTTGGGTTTTTTTCTAAAATATTTGACTTTATGTTTACTTTTCACTTAGCGAGGTAATAATTAATGCAAGTTAACAAACATAATTTCTTAACAATTTATTATTGTTTGTAACTATCTTCTCTCAGATTGATGCTAGAAAGTTGCGTTTTTTTCTGAAATTTTCACAAATAATAAATGAACATCAACAAGTAATAATTTAAAAATAGTATTCCATTTTTTTCGCAATAAAGTATTTTTACTCTCTTGCTAATGTTTTAAAAATATTAAATTGAACAAAAAGGCTTTCAAAAATAATTCTTCTTGATGTTAATTTAATATTTGTTCATAACGAAAAAGTCAAGAAAAGCTGAAAATTTTAAGAAAAACCGCAACTATCTAGCATTTCAATAGGAGAAGATAGTTATAAGTAATAATAAATTGTTTAAACAATAATGATTGTTAAATTGCACTAATTATTACCTCAAACTAAGTTAAAAGTGGACAACAAGTAAAAAAATTTGACAAAGAACTGCAACTTTCTAGCAATATTCAAAGAAAATATCATTAAAATTAATAATAAACTGTTTGAACATCTATGTTTGTGATCTTGTATTAATTATTACCTCGTTCTAATTAAAAAGTGGACAAAAAGTCGAAAATTTCAAAAGAAACCGAAACCTTCTAGCATTATTCTAAGCGAATATTGTTATAAATAATAATACATCGTTTAAACAATTATTTTTGTTAACTTTAATTGATTAGGGCCTCGCGTTAACTGAAAAGTTGAAAAATTCGGACAAAACCGAGTCTTTTTAACTCGACTCTGAGAAAACTGCTGTAAGCAATGATAAATTATTTAAACAATTTATTTACAAACCTAATTATTAGTAGAAAGTAGTACATTATGTATTAGAAACAATTTTTTCCATTCAGGGAGTTTCTTTGGAACCATATAAAACAGACTTATGGGGGTGAAATTCAAAAAGTAATTTTTGATTCGTATTCTATGGCTAATTGCGAAGCGAAATGTTGAGGGTCAACTCGATACACCTAATATTGATGATTCTGAACAAAATTCACAAAAACATCTTCTTGTCTTATGGGAAATACGTGTGAAACTTCATGGGGCTTGTGGAACTTCTGAATATAATTTTTTTTTTTAATACGAATTTTGTTTTGGTAGATTCGAACAAATTTTGGGGGTCAAAACATGAAAATTTAAAAAAAAATTTTGGAGCGCACTACCCAGGAATCTATCCCGATGTTCGACTACACGATTGAAGTTGAGTTCCGACGTTTCGCCGTAACCTCCATCTTCGACGCTACGGCCACCTATACTTACGCCACACACCGGCCAACCTACGCCTTCATCACACATTTCGTCATCTTTGTCGTATTCCGAATCTACCCCGGACCACCCTGCTGCTGTGCAGTCTATACCAGACCCCACAACTTCCACGACAATCACAAAAATGTGTAAAAACGTAATTCACGTAACTCGCAGACGACGACCTGTCGTATTGAGTGACAGCAACGCCTATGATTACCCCATCACCATAGACCATGAAATCCAGTAGACGAGCCACCTACCTTCCACCCTATAACACTATTTTTTGCTTAACAAAACCGATAGAAAGAACAGGCCCGTCTCAGAGCCACATTGAGTCGGCCGTTTAAAAGTGTTGACTAATGTTAAGTGATTATTTTAATATCCTCAAGATTTATGTACTCTGTATTTGTAAGTGAATAAAGTCATTACTTCAGTATCTGATGCTGCCTTTTTCGATTCTCTTCAAAAATTTCAAGCGAACTTTTTCGAAATTCCATACAACTTTTTTTTGTAATTTTATGCGACTAATATGACTCTTTTCAAGCCCTCTAGTCACTCCGAGCCTTGAACATGGACAAAATAGTTGGAAAGATTTCGTATCATAATAATTACACGAAAGTTATGAGTAAAACTAATAAAAAGTACTATACGGAATTTTTTACCGTAAATCTGAAAGAATTTTGAAATGAAATTGAAACTTACCGACAATGGGTTTTCTTATTTGTGGGAGAGCTGGTGGTGGCATCTGTTGTCTAATTGTGCAAGAATTTGGCGATGATCCACTTTGTAGGCTATCGCATGTGCTACTACGACTTCGTAGAGTTATTGGAGAATCTCCCGGTCCTGTGACTCCTCCGCCCACGTACGAAGGTGGCCTACTTCGACATTTTTTCTCCGGAGTCAGGCAACCATTCTGTGGTCGGTAAGACTAGAAATAAATCGTGAGAAGTGGCAACTCATTTTAGAGGGTGAACGAAACTTGAGGATTTGCTAGATGTATAGTCAAGCTTAAAATTACTTAATTTTTATCCTCATTTACAAAAGCGACAAAGAAAGGCCCATTGATTCTTGCAACGAATTTTGGAACAGAAACCTAAGCGTAAATAATAATAAAAATAGCTGGTCATAACTGTTTATTTTTATAACTGTTTATTAAATATATATAAATATACGTACAATTACTAAATAAAATAATTTCCATAAAAACATCAACCTTCTCATTTAAAAAATATAGTCAATTTTACTTACTCTATCTTCAATAATTGTCTCATCATCAGAGATATCGGTGGAGCCTTCGTCATGCGAGAGATTCCAATCAATGTTTACATTGTCAAACAAAGTCTTTTGTCTTTGTACGGCGTGACTGAGCTAAAAGTTGCAATAATATGTATTAAATTACAGAAATATTGATGAAATCAGAAAATTATATGAACAGGTCTGTAGTACTAGCATGCCCTATAAAGTTATTTTGACTCTTTTCGGAACTAAAATGGTTAAAATTGCTTGTTTTGAGTATGTGACTCGCAATGGATTCTCTCGTGATGATCAGATTTTGATACTGTTTCTTTTGGGTTCTTACATACCTATCATACAAATGTTTCATAGAATTTAGCCTTTGACACATTTCATAAAAATTTTTATCATGAACTATGAACTATTTGCCTCATTTTTTACATACATTGAAAAATGTTTGCTATTTCTACGCTAATTTTATTTACCTCGTTATATGTGAAGCTTTCACCCTGCGATGGAAAGCCTCTTCAGTATAATAAAATATAGTTTTCCCTCAACTTCTTACGCAGAATTCTACAAGTAGTTAGCTATTGAAAATAGCATTAGAGATAAAATAAATTTCAACACTAATTATTATGCACCAGAGATTAACAATTTTCTCGAACAGCTCCACGACAAGATAATGTGCAGGAACACTGAAAAAAATGTAAAAGATCAGTCTTTGTCGATGGAGTTGACGTTTGCTTTCTCCAAATCATCTGGACTTAATTCAGGCACAGAGGGTTTTATTTTCGCGTGCCAGGACAGCGTCATTCCCTCCTTAGCATACCGTAGCCGCGTTTCGCGTCATGAAGTTCTCAGCCATAGGTGCAGAGCGTGTCATGCACACTCTAAGCAGATTGGACACATAATATCCAAGTCTCCCACTCGCGCGGGAACGACTTATATCTACAAACACAATGGGGCCCTGAAAGTGCTTTACTACCATCTTTGTGGCTCTTATACTGTCGGCCGCGACCCTACACTGCCGAACGCTCCAAGGGAGATGAAGTCGATTGTCGAGAACGAGAAATGCCGAACTTACCGGAACCACAAGTTATCGCCAAAAGTCCCTATTGAACACTCGAGGCCTAATATCGTACTTCTTGACTTCGAGAAACGAACTAAGTTCGTAATCGAATTCTCGGCTCCGGCCGACAGCAACATCACAGTCAAGGAGAATGAAAAGGAGGAGGAGCGGTAGCGAGACCTTATAAGGGAGCTGCAGCGAATGTTCCGAGAATATTCGGTTAAAATGATCTTCCTTGTCATCGGTGCACACGGGGGTGCAAAGCCATATTCGATTCGTAACCTCGACGCCATACCCGCGTGCCAGAAAAATGCCGAGGCACTTGCGAGATGGATGCAAAGAGCTGTCACTCTTGGGTCGCTCCGTATCCTTAAGACTCACGAGGGTTTCGCCAGCCCTTGATCGTGATTGCACCGTATCATGTGGTTACCATCTCACGGTTGTGAGGCGTGGCCATGGGTGGAATGCGATTCACCTTATTTTTTCTTCACTCCAATCCGCGTGGCTCGACCATCCACTCTTTACGCTACCAGTTACAGCACTACGCGTCCGTCACTATAACCTTCCTTTAAATTTACTCCTCCTCCCCACCCCGAAAGTTAATTCTGACCAGAGAAAATACAATTTTTTTATTGAAATTAATATTACATTGAAATGGAATGAAATTTATGTCCGACAAGAAAAAAGAATTTCTCAACTTTCAGATAGCTCAGTGTGCTCAGGCGCCGAGACAAAGAAACATCAAGTACGGCAGTAACCTTTGTTTCAATTTGACCGTCTACCTGAGCTCCGCCGAAATTATGTTGGGTGTGAAAGTAGAACAGCACGTTAGCGTAAAGTTTTTTTGTGGAACTTGGAAAATGCGCTACAGAAACATATAATTTGTTGAAGGAAGTTTATGGTGATGAGTGTCTACCTCGTACTCAAGTTTTCTATTGGTTCAAAAAATTTAAGGAGGGGAGGGAACTGATTCAAGACGATCCGCGTCCCAGCCGTCCTCAAAAATCGAAAACCGACGGTAACATCGAAAAAGTGAATAAAATTATTCGAATAAATCAATGCCTGAGCATTCAAGCATTTACTGACTTAGTGAACATAAATATAGAAACTGTTAAATGAAAATTTACACGGGTAAGAAAAAAAGACCTCAAATTTTGAAGAACGACTCGTGGATTCTTCAACAGGACAACGCGCCATCATACAAAGCGCTGTCTATCCAGAGGTTTTTGGTGAACAACAAGATTCCCGTATTAGAGCACCTAGTCTGAACTAAGAGGAACCAGATTCGATTCGGTGCATGCTGTGAAGGAAAAAGCGGCGCGGCTTATGAGAGACCATTTAGAAAAGGACCTGCGCGCCAGTATTGACACAAGACAGACTAGACAGAAGCAGTACAATGGCATGCAATTTTTCCACACAAGGAAGCCTGATCACGTGATCTAAGGTTTAGGTTAGGTTAAACCCTTCTCTTCCCCCCGAGTTCTCGTATCCACAAAATTTTTCAAAATGTACTTAAAACTCTTTAGGATACTGGAAAACCGTGGAAATGTACCTTAGCGTGATAGTATATGTGGTAATGCAAACTGATTGCAAGGTTAGGTTGGGTTTACCTACATTATAATTAGTCTTGACATTTGTTTTATCATCAATGTTATTTTTAATAACTAACTACTAGCAGAAATCCGCGTAAGTGGTCAAGAAACAATGTATTTTATTAAGGGATGTGAACCCTGAACGGCAAAAGGACCGTTTCAGGTCCAGTTACGGTTACATTCGGGAACCGGGACAGGAACAGTTCCGAAAAGTGTTTTGAACCGGAGTTGGATCCAAGACGCTTCGGTTACAGTCTGGACCCAGGGTCCAGATATCATTCCAAAAAAGGTTTCGAAACGGAATTCGATCCACGTCGTTTCGGTTACAGGGCTCTTCCGTACGATTCTACTCTGGTTACACTTTGGACCCTGCCCAGGACCAGTTTTAAAAAGTAAAAAGGATTTTCAAATAGCACATTATGGTTGAGCAGTAAAATTATTTCAAAAATGTGACTGAGCGGTATGAGGTCAGTCAAGTTCACATAACCAAGAATGACAGCTCTTTGCATCCATCTCGCAAGTGCCTCGGCATTTTTCTGGCACACGGATATGGCTTCGAGGTTACGAACCAGCTCCAGTATAAGGTCTCGATATCTCTCCCCCTTTTCCTCCTCCTTGACTGTGATGTTGGCGTCGGCCGGAGCTGAGAATTCGATCATTTTGAATTGAATCGAATTTGTTTCTCTTTATCAAGGAGTACAATCTCAGACATCGAGTGTACAACTTTTAGCCGGAACTCGAAGTTCCAGTAAATTTTGCACAACTCATTCTCGACAATTGCCTATCTCTATGGGAGTGTTTGCCAGCGCAGTGTCGCGATTAACACCATAAGAGCGATAAAGATAGTAATAAAGCACTCTTAGGGTCGCATTGTGCCTGTGGTGATACGTCGTTCCTGCGTGAGTGGGAGACTCGGATAGTATGTGCCGTAGGTGCTTAGAATGACACCGTCCTGACACGCGAAAATAAAACACTCTGTGTCTGAATTAAGTCCGGATGATTTGAGGAAAGCAAACGTTAACTCCATCGACAAGGACTGATCTTTTACATTTCTGTGA
>JAUMHM010000071.1:6043762-6060713 GCA_032362435.1 Melikaiella ostensackeni | reverse complement strand
CTTGGACTTATTCGGCTTGTACCCCGCACGAATCTGAACCAGCAATTCGAATTTCGAGTATACACTTTTCCTCCTGGTTTGCCACTTCTACTGCGAATAAATGGAATTATCAATGGGCGCTTGCCAACCGAAGCACAAATTGTATTAACAACATTTGATAGTGAAGTTTATGCAATATTGGAGACTAGTGGTCTTCTTAGCGGATTGTATGGTTCCACAGGAAGAAAGCTCAGAGCGAGAATAAACTCAAGAACCGGCAATATTACGAATTTGTTCACAGACGAAATTAAGGATTGCCCAGTAGGCAAAAAATGCCCAATATTTTCGCATTTTAGAGAAAGAGTTACAAACCAGGATACCCTACAAATGATTCAATAATTCAATTTAAAAATATGTGAAACCCTAAGTCAATTGAGCGTGATCCAAAGTAATACTTAAGCTGTGATTGCACCGAGAAAAATGCATGTTGAAATAACCTAGATATTGAAGGAATAAAAGCCACATAAATACAGATATTAACGCTTAATTTCCCAAGATATTCAGCGTAGACAAAAATATACATTTGTTTATACTATCTGAGATATTGAACTGAAACGTCCGCATATTTAACTCGTCGTTAGAGCGCATACACAGTTTCCGGTGAGCAGGAAAATGCTGTCGACATTTGTCGGTAACTTGAAGAAGCTTATAGTTAAGGTCGATCCGTGACATTTGTCAATTTGTGGGAAAAAGATGATCACTAATTGATATTTTGTCCTCAATTATTAATAATGATGGTGTAAATTGTTTGTGCGAGTTAAAATATGTGAAGAGCGTCCTATATTTCCTCCAGAAAAACCTATTCGACGTGCGGAATATTCTCTTTCATGGTCATGTACACGGTTTTTAATATATACAGATAAAAACCCCTCACATGTTAGACGGCTGTCCTATAGTTAAATATAGAATATGTTAATCCTAAACATCTAGAGGTTATGATTAAGCATCCATTTTTCTCCGGTTGGTGGAAAATCGACTTCCTTGACGTCACAGAGATCCTGAAATCGACATCGTTAAGAGAATTGAAATTTCACCATCAAATTAAAAATACTAAAAAATATGCAAATAATATTCTACTGATGTATATGAAATCAGATTTCGCGAAGATACGTTTATTATGGAAATGTAATATCTGACTTTGTAAACAACCTATTCTTATTAAAATAAAATACCGTTTTTATCGTTTGAGCTTTCCTGTTTTTCTCTATATTTGTTAGAAATAGTACTTAATTTGACGAAAGTGACACGTATCCGTGAGAAATTTTTGCTTAAACTGAAGATAATATCGACGCCTCCACTTCACACTGCTCCACGTCGCTCTAATGAATAGTACGACCTTAGATCAATTTTTGACGATTCTGATTTTCTGTGATATTTTTGAAAAACAGATGATTATGCGTCTACTGTTAAAATATTATGCATCCCTGCAAAATACTCGAACAAAGAAGGACAAGAAACGAAGCTGGTTACTTCCTTCGATTCGCGAGCAAAATAGCTCCAGAGGGTCGATTGTGTATGTTCGCATTTGTATTTGTATTTATTGTAGGAAAGTCCACAGAGCTGGAAAGCCCTCTAATACAAGAAGTAAATTTGAACAGGTATCAGGTTGATATACATTTAAGCCAATTGAATGGATGTAGGCTCGTGTAAACAGTGAAGCAACAATAACAAGGGGAAATATGTTTATATGAAAAAATTAAAGGAAAAAAATGAAAATTCTAAGATAGTGTTGGAAAATTGAAGATTTAGAGTTTACCCGTGAGAAATTCCGAGAGTACGGTTAGAAGTATCATACTGATATTTGATGAAGAGATTCTTGAATTGATACGAGGAAGGTGCATTTCTCATGTCGGGTGGCAATTTTATTCCATAGGCGAGCACCTCTCACTGTAATTGACCTTTGAAGCTTACATGTTCTAATGAAGAAGAAATGCTAATAATCGATTTTCATTCACGAAGCTTAGAATGTGCTGGTAGGTCTCTGTACACGAACTGGAAAAGGTTAAGTAGACACTCAGGAGCTTTGTTCTGAAAAAAAGTGTAAAGCAGATTGCCCATAAAGAGTGTCTCCTTTTGGCAACATTAAGCAGACTAGTTTTCTCTCAGTATGGAGTTATGTATTCGAATTTAGGCGAATTTCAAAGAAAACGAACACAGTAATTTACCGCACGCTCGATCTTCAAATTTACATCATTGCTCAAATCGTCACATACTAAACAGCCGTACTCAAAGTGGGGTAAAATCAGACTCTAAATCAAAAGTATCCGAGTGGATGTAGGTGAAGAGTCCTCATTTATATATGATTGTTGTAATATTCTGTAAGTTTTCCTCGACATTCTCTGTGCCTGTTCCTTCCAGGAGAGAGTAGGGTTATGGAGATATCTCAGATATTTAACTACTTCCGAGGAAGAGATAGTAAGACTTTCGATAAGAAGGACGGAATCGATGCCAAGATTTGATGCGATCGGAAGGACGTAGTCCTAAAAACAAAGCCCTGAGTTTTGCCTGGGTTGAGAGCAAGTCCATTCTTCCAGGCCCAAAGGATAACACGATCGATATCCTTCTATAGGGTATCGTTTCTCGAATGTCCAAATCCGAAAATCGGATATGTCCAGTCATGGGCTAAAGCTTGGGCTATGTGTTAGCCCACTTGTTGATAATTTCGCCAAAAAATATTTTTCTGTTTTTTCAAATAGTAGCCGAGGAGGAGGAAGAGAAATTTTGAAGTTTTTAGTGGATACTCTCTGCTGAGGGAATATTTGCTGCTTTCATGAGTAATTTAAAAAAATGTAGCCTGGGTGTTTTTAATTGATTTCTTAATGACTTTTCGATTAGTCATCAGCATTTTCAGAAAATTTCAGAATTAGACCTTGATTTATCGAAAACAAAAATAAAATCGACTTTCCGTGTAGAGCGGCACTGTTTCTTTAAATATTATAGAAAAGAAGCTGAGGTATTTTGCCATAAAGTATTTGGAAATTAAAGAGGCCGTTTTTCTGTTTCTGAGAAACTGTAAGCCAAAGTTCTTGACGCACACTCGAAAACAAAACAAAAACGCCTCTTCGATTTTCAAGTCTTTTATGGCGAAAAACCTCAGCTTTTCTTTTAGAGCATTAAAAAATAAATAAGAAGTGCTGTTCTACGGAAAAATATTTTTCGGTCAAATTACCATCCAGTGGGAAAACACTTAGCCTGAGTTTGAGCCCAATCGGACATATGCTATTTTCAGGTTGGGACATTCGATAAATAATACCCCCCATGTGTTAGAGCAGTGAGAGTTGAATCCTAGGCGAACCATCCTCCGCGTGTAAAAATATTTTGTCTTGGTTTTGTCTCTAAGCCATTGAAGTCTGGTTGTGTCTCATAAGCCAGACTTGCTAGACATCAAATTTTTGTCTTGGGTTTATGGTGATAAACCTCACAAAATACAATGTGAGTGATCGTCTCATGTTACACTAGGTGGATTAAATTCAGAAATTTTGCACTTTCAGGTTAGAAAATTCAAAAAACCTGAGGTGATGGAGCAATTCTGAGGTTGAATTTGGAATCAGCAACCCAAGAAACATAAAAGCACATTATTTCTGCTTTCTGGACAAACTTTTTTTCGGTAAGGTTGTGTTAACGAAAACGGCAAAGTTTTCAAATTCATTGAACGATATCTCCAAGAAAAAAAAAAGATATCTGGAAAATTCAAAATGAGCTTTGAAGGGTAAGAGTGTTACCCTTAAATGCCGTCACGAATTTTCAGGGAAAAAATTAATTTGCAATGTGTTTCAACCCCGAACATAGCAAAAAACCGTGTTTTTTACATTTTTAGGTTAGGATATCTCAAGAACCTAAGGTGATGGAGCAATTTTAAGGTCAGATTCGGATTCAGCGCACCAAAAGAAGATTTATGACTAAAATTTCAAAAATTGAAAAACCAAATTTATAACCGAACTCCACTTTGAAAAAATTAAAAAATTTAACTTATTGAAAAAGGTGGAAACTTTTTAATTTGTTTTATTATCTTGAATTTAAAAGAACCCGTATCTTAGCAAAGTAGGAAATCCAGAAGAAACCCGATTTCAAACTATTTAAATACAAATACCTTTACTAAATAATTCTTTAAACTCGCAATTTGAGAAAGATTTGAAAGCAATATAAAAAGGATGATGATTTCCAACTAAAAATTGAAAAAATTCAAAAACCAAATCTAGAAACCACCAAGTAATTCAAAAGCTTTCAGATTCCTGGAGCTCCAATTTGAAAAAGAATAAAATCTTGAAGATCTTGAATTAACAAAGAAGATGTAGAAACTCTTAAAATTGGAACTTTGAATTTAAAATTATCCGCAACGCGCATGCATGATTTTTAATAAAAAGAATTGTAAAACACAAAATTACAAATGAAGGATGGTAGTACATAACTAGATAACCAAAATTTTTATCGAGAGTGACCTGATTGCGTGAAAAATTCTCAAAAATAAAATACGCACTGTGATAAAAGGATTCTTCCAAAATATATATTTTTATGTAATTATTTTAAAAAAATTCGTAATAAAATTTTGGTTGAAATTTTGAGATATTCATAATTTTTTTTAACCTTTTAGCATTGATATTTCTTGAAGTTAACGTTTATGGAGATAAAAATACAGATATTTTCTTTATTTTTTCGGATTTTTCAGCACAAAATGTCTATCATACTCTGATATCACGATCTTCAGTATTGATTATTATCTGGATACAGATAAATTTTTGAGATGAAACATTCTAAATTCTCATTCACCATCCCCGCTTCTCGGAAGCAAGTTTCTATTTTTACAAAAAAACTGAAAATTCTGTTGTCAATCGTTATTTTGAGCTCATTTTGAGTACCCATGAAGTTTTAATCTTAAAATTCTCGGTCGATTTTCTCGGAATAAGCTAAATTTCTCACATCCAACTTCGTTAACCCGTAATCAGAAGCCTAATATCTTGGGGAAATGTTTTTATTTTCATTTTAACTTTTCTTTGATAATTTTATATTTTGGATAAATATTCGACGTGAAGAGTCCAGCGATTTAATCGTTCTTCCAGTGAAGAAATAGAAAAATAAAATGAAAAAAATCCCCTTTTTTTGAAGAAAAATTCTCCCATTTTCTCTGCAATTCAACATCAGAATCACTGTTATCTCTGTTCTTGTTTGATTAAAAAAAATTTGTTTATTCAAATGAATCATTAGAAAAATTCAAGAAATTATTTATTTAATCTCATCATTTCAAACCAATAAAATTATTTCTTCAAATCAAAAAAAAGTTTTTCTTTCTACTCTCAAAATCTAAGTGAGTAAAATTCTACTAATTCAGTGAGAGGAAAGTCAGACACTCATGTTTTGTAGAAGATTACTAATTCAATTAGCCAAAATTGGAACAATGAGAAGGCAGTATTGTCAAACTTATAAATAGGTTACGTCACATTCACAAACATAATGGATTCACAAGTTACTGCTCCAACATGGAAAAACAATAATCATTTGCACACATAAATCATTTAACCCTACTAAATTCTCGTTAAAAATAATCTCTTTGAAATGTGTGCACACCTGACACGTGTTGAGTCATTCAACTCGCGTCTACAATTTTCTATCAAAAAGAATCGAAAAAAAATTTCGCTAATTGATTGGTGACTGCAATCATTGAAGAATTAGTAAACATTTTCACAAATTGACTTTAGTAACATAAACTTGTAATTTTTTTACTATTCCATTAGTGAAATGGTAAAATGTTACTATTTTTTTAGTCAAACACTCAATTACTAATTTAATTAGGGGGCCGTACAAAAATACGCCACACTGCCGGCGAGCAGGGAGGTTTAACGATTATTTGTGACATGTTGGGGGTGGGAGTTAACGGAGCATGCCACACCATACATGGAAAATATAAATGTGAATAACAATTTTTTGAAATGCTTGGAAAAATGGAAATTAGTGATTTTATTTTACGAGTAAAGGTTCTAAATACAAACTTCATACTCTCTTCCCTACTCCCCTCCTTACAACCTTTTTTTAAAGACTTTCTCTTTTTCCCTAATTTTCAAGAAAATCCCCCTTTTTCTCGTTTTTGTTTTGCTTAACTATGAGCTGGATCAATAGGACCCAATGAGAAAATTCTTTTTTTTTTTAATCAAAACTAATTTTTTCAGCTGAAAATTCAACTGTTCATTTATTAGTTGAATACATATTAATCGTTTGTAATCTTAAACTGTGAATATTCCAAATTGATGAATCTTCAATTGTAAATTTTAAAAATCGAGTAATTTTACATTGTAAATCTCTAAAATTGAACTACATATTCTAAAAAAATGTTCAAAATTACATTATTGCAAAACGAAAAAATTTCAAATTAATGAATCTTCAATTGTAAGTTATAAAAATTGATGAATCTTCAACTGCGAATTCTCATGATATACCGATTTCTAAAAAGTGTTCAGAATTTTATGTTTTTGAAATATAAACATTGAAAATTAAACAAATTGCCGATGAAAATAGAAGTTAAAATAAAAATGAAAATTGTGTGAAAGCTCATGTAGCTATTTTTATACTTATTTTAATCTATATGATTATCAGTGACTATATTTCATAGTTACCTTGAATTTGGGCATATATTTTAATTTGATAATTACGCAATTAAAATAATTTACATATTATGAGTGCGCTTAGCACGCTATTTCTTGTAGCTCAAAATAAAAAAATGGCAAATCAAACATATATATAATATGACTATACAAAATTTCGCTATGTGCTTACCGAAGGAAAGAGAGTGGGGGGGGGATAAGAAGTAATGCCGACAGCAGTTTGAAATTCTACTGCCCAAGGGAGGTGACGGTCAAGACACTACATAAAAAATATAAACTCAAAGAAAGACGTTAGACCTAATTTTCTAGACACGTGTATGATTGATATTATTTTACCTTGAAAAACTGAAATCATTTTACGTGTGACTAAACATCACATAGATTAAGATTTCATAAAATTTGACGTCAGCACAGTTTTATTGTATAGGTATGCAAACTTTGAAAGCCCCCTCTACAGTTTCAAAACCTGTCACGCTTAACGTGAGTTTATAGTCCGTAATTAACATTTTTTCACGAAGATAAAAAGGCAAGCTCGAATCACTACGAATTGAAACAAAATAAAAGTTTCATTATGTTTTCTCTAATTTCAAAATTAAAAAAATATAAAAAAATTTCCAATTCTAGATTCTTTCATCCTTTAGGGCTTAATTTGAAAATTTCCATCGTCAAGTCTCTTAGTTTTACTTCGTACATTCTTAAACTAAAAAATACTGTTTTGAATTCTTAGACAATTTAAAATTCAGAGGTTTGAAACTCAACAATTTCTAATTTTGTTTAATCTAATTAAAAAATCGTAAATTTACGTTTTTCAAACATGATCAATTTTTGATTCGAGATTATAAAAATACAGATATTTAAATATTAAAAGTATTTACTGTGGAAGGATTTGAGAAAGGAAATATCTGTTTTTATTCTTTGGGCTTTACAATTTTTCGTTGAGAAGAGGAGTTTATTAGAGATGAGTTATCTTCTACAGATCAGCAAATGAAAAATGTAAAAATTTATGGAAGCCGCTGACATTTTCAGATACGTGAAAACATTTGCATCTATGAAATTATCAAAATAAAAAAAAATTACATTTTTTTTTAAACATATTTCACTATCGCGCAGAAAATGTTATTCTAAATTTGTGTTCAGCAAAGCGGAAATCCCTCTGGTACTGACTTTCATGAGAATACGGTCCTCCGTTAAATTTTTCAAACACTTGATCGCAATCCTTGATCCAAATTTTAATATTGAATTTATTTATCGACAACCCGAAAAACTTCTTAGTACCGAATCTCATGAAAGTTTTAAACTTTCGCGTGAAGAAAATTGAACCAAAGTTTGGGAATTTCTCCCAAGAAATTTTGGGAAAATTTTCCCAAAATTTCTTGGAGAATATTTTCTGAGAATCGGGGAAATGTACCCAAATTTCTTGGGCAAATTCCTATGAAATGTTATGGAATACTTGCTGGATATTTTGGGAAGAACCCCTCAAGTATCTTAGTAGATAATACACGCTAGAAATGATGAAAGTTTCCCGATCATATTTTAAAAACTATTTCCTGTAATCTAGTTAAAAAATAAGAACAGTAATTTGGTGGATTTCCGTTATAATCATGAAAATTTATTTTATTACAAATGTGAAGCGAAATGGAAATTGCTGTTGAGATTTACAATTGTATCAATAGATTTTTCTAGCTTTGCATATCTCGGACAACTTTGAAAGATTTTTCACTTCTCTTGGGTCCTTTAAGGGGACCAATGTCCAAAAGCATACTGCAAAGTGAAACTAAAGGATAATGCTATAATTAAAATATTATTCCAATACTATTCAATTCTGTAAGAAAAACAGCCCATCTTTTAAGAATAAGCTTAAACTATTTTTTAAAAAGCACACATATTTCCTGTCTCAACGTAAAAGTATTCCAATCACAACATGATATTTCCCCTTGGAAAAGTTAAAACGTAATAAGCTCAATTTACGAATTAATTAAAAAAATTTGAGAAAAAATTTGAATGCTGTTAGCAAGTTGAGAAGCGAAAAATATTTTAAAAGATAGTAAAATGTACCGTTATATAAATTCTAACTCAATTTCTAGAGCATACAAAATGTCTTCTAATTTTCAGCGTGGTTTACTTCAATTCCTGAGAAAATTCACCAAAACTGAAAAATTCCTAATTTTTGGAAAATTTATCCAAATTTGTCTGAAAAATGTCTAAGTTTTTTCGCAATGTGAGTGAGAGAAAATCACAAAATTCGATAGGAAGCACTCAATCTCTGAACTGTTTGGGAATTTATCCACTTTTGTCGTGAAAACTCGCCAATTTCTCGAGAAAACGTATTTCCAACGTAAAATGTTAAATTTACCCCAAAATCGAGTCGGGGAAATTTCCCAAATTTTTCACAGTGTAGCATGCAAAAGTCTATAATCTATGGTTATCCACATTCACAGAACTAGGCTCGTTTTCAACCTCCTGTCAGTCTCACCAGTATAGATTTTGTTACAACCTTTGCATTCTATTATGTAAACTACGTTTGATCCTGTGATTTATGCAAGCTAAACCATTTTTATGACCAGTAGAATTTTTTTTCATAAAATTGAATTTTTGCATTTTTCTCGGAAACCAGGAAAGATATGTACGAAAAATTTTGAGATAAAAGTTTGCACATCTAGAAAAATTCTAAGAAAAATGCCTCTTGCTCTTTTGTTATATTTTGAAAGGATTACAACAATCCTGAGATAATATTTTCAGAAAAAAAATTTCTCTTAGGCACAAAAATGGTTCAGCCCACATATAGCTGATAGGACACCTTTCTTATTATAAGCAGAGAATTTCAAAAATATTACAGAACATAAGAAAGATGGGGTTTTCCAGAAAGCCTTCTTTCCATGGTTTCAAAATTCAAAGAAAAAATACAGCAGATATTCTGGAAAACCACACAATTGTTTTATCCATGCAAAATTTTGTAAAAATTTCTGCTAATATAAGGAAGGCATCCTATCAGCACACAAAAGAGGAAGAGGATTTTTTTGGAGAAATCTTCTAGATGAGTGAGCTCTCATTTTAAAATTTGTTTCATCTTTCGATTGTTCTAAGAGAAATTCGGAAGAAGACGGTAAAACTCATCAGACGTTGAAAAGAAAATTGAAATATCTCAGCTAGATTTAAGGCTATAGACTTTTCGAAATGTATTCAATCCAATGTTCAATGTTCCTGGGCTCATTTACAATGTAAATGTCTGTAAAACGGCGCGAAAGTCGACACAATAATAGTTATGATAATAAAATGCGATGAAATAAAAATAATTGAAATATAGAAAGTATTTTTGTAGAAGATCGTTTATTTGAAGACTAACTCAGCTATGAAAAGCTGAAGTTCAGTAGTACAGATCTGAGATGATGTTAAATCGAATTTTATTTGACGCCGGAATGTGTAATTGAGGACTTACGTTAAACCGTCGATCGTCGCGAATAAGTTGAGTTCAGTGTAGTTTTGAGTTGCAACATTTTTCAGACACGAAAAAAAAAAAATAAAAGCACAATGAAAATTCTTATTAAACTTATGTGTCCACCAATATTTATGGTATTTGGGCTCGAAACACCATGTCTCGGAAAAAAGTATGTAATGATACTTTTAAAATGGCAGTTCTATGAAATATTGCAGGGATACAAAAAATATCTCATCAAAATAGAATAGGAAATTAATGAAAGTATAAGAAAATTTTTATTCAATAAGTAATCTTTATTCAATGTTGTAAGCACTATCTTCTAGAATTTATTGTAAAACTGATGTATCGTAAAAGTACTTAATGAACTTTGATGATAAATTGATGCGACTTCTAATAAACATAATAATATGTAAACGCTAAACATACAATTTTTTAAATCAATCTTACTTAAAGACTCGCTGTTTGGTTGAGATTTGCTTCAAGATTTCCTTCAATTATATCTAGTTAACAGAGTCAACCTGGTTCTGGAGTTACTATTGTCATCGAGAGGATACTTTTTTCCCTACTACTTGTCCTGCTGTGCCTTCTACGCTGTTTTCTGGGATGTTTCACTTTCTAACTATTGACACAATTTTTTTCGTATGACAGTGACCATATTGTTGGATTCGGAACACCATAATTATGCTTTCAGATGCTTTTTATAAAAAAGTTCTGAGACTCTTGTGGAACAAGTTGCAATCAAAAGAAGTAAAGGGCGCCGAATTTTGGTCCGGACTTTAGGCACATGTATATTCTCGATTTTTTCTTTAAAATCCCAACTGTCTTTAACAAAAGAATCAGCTGTTTTAGATACAGGTTTTAAAGTTTATAACAAGTGTTTCATAAAATCATATGTTGGTGATCCGGGTTGACAATATGATCTATATGACTCCGTAATTTTGAGGCAATTTAAAAATTTATATTATTATCATTATTATAAGATATCGTATTTGTCTAGCTAATCTCATAAATTTAACTCTACAGGAGATCTACAGGAAGGCCGAAACGTTGTATTTTTGCATCTGGATTTCAAAAATCAAAATTGAATTTTGATGATTGAAATCATGCGTTTTAATTATTCGTACGACCGAAATATAGAACACACGTTCCTTTAAGGGCTCATCCATATTGATCCTGCTTTTGGCGGTGCTTAATACAAAAGTTTACTACAGCTAATTGAATAATTCAGCGATATTCTTCGTAGCGATAGTTAAATGCATAAACAAACTTTATTTGAGTACGAAAATGTTTATTGTTTTTAACAGATGTAGATAAACGATGAGGAATCTTCTATCTTCTGTAGGCAGTTCCCTCCTTTTTTAGAATTATTACGGCTAAATCATCATAATCCTATAATAATGTTTCTCCTGAAATATCTTCGTATAATAAAATGAAAAGCAACTTTTTTATCTGATTCTGAAAAATAGAGACTCGAACATTGCCGAAATATTTAATGACGTAATGAGAATCATAAAACATTGACTCTTTAGTGTACATTCTGATTCTACATCGAGTCACAAACAACATTGTATTTTAGTTTTACATTATTTAAAAATTAAATTGAGGGTAAGGAGGAAGGTCCCTTACACTCACCAAAATAAAATTATTTTTGATTGGGTTACGGTGGCTTAATGGAGATTCATCCATTTCTTCTGGGGTCATATCTCCAACTGCGCCGCTGATCATGTTTATTTTCGCCCGTTTTTCAAAGTCAGTTAGTTTTGAATATATTCCACGAAGAACTTTATTATTCTCAAATATTGCAAAGACGTCACCATTGGACGTTGATAATACAAGTTTTTCTTCGGTTGGCATGGGCTTATAGGTACCGCGTCCTGCTTTCAATTGAATTGGCTTATCGGGAGGAAAAAAGTATTTTCTAATTTCGAATTGCCGATGCGGATTCTTGAGGGGAATAAGCCGAATGAATCTAAGTTCATCAGATTTAGAATCAAGTATGCGCGCAAAAAAAGTCCAGGCAGGAGAAGACCTCGCTCTGTCACGAAGAGGAGGAATTACAGGAGACCTAGATCTGGCACGAAGTGGAGGCCCCATAGGAGGAGACCTGGACCTGTCGAGAGAATAAGGAGGTCCGCGACGAGGCACTCGAGGAAGAGGGTCGCCATTAGGCAAACATTCGAATTGTGAACTTATACCTGCAACAAGAAACAGAGGATTACATTTTCTTCGGAGTACAGAATCGTAGGCACATCATGAACCCCTTGTGACAATATTGCGAGGCAAGCTTGAGGGTATTGAGGGATGTTTGCCTTGGGAAACATCTTTTAGAGAAACACCACGTTTTCTTTATCTCACAATCGGTAAAGTTTCAGTTCATCCAAATTTGATTTGTCCCAAAATTTATTTTTCCCAAAAACACAGACATAGTAGTACAAATTCGTAAAATGGAAGTCCGCATGGTATAAAGTCATAAAAGTCGGCGATGACAAAACTTAATAAATAAATAACCAAGAGTTCTCGCCTCAGATAAGTTTCTTTGATTAAATAAGGACATATATTGAAACAAATTTCAAGTTCTAAAAGTTTAAGTTCATTATTTTTTTTTCTTAAGGGAAATTAATTTTTTCAAATTGGACTTGGAAAGTTCGAACAATTTGAGCTTATGTTAATGAATTCCCGCCGGCATCGGATATCCTTCTACATAAACAGTTACATCGTTCAAAAAATGTAAAAGTTTGAACGATTTGAGGTTATGTTGCGAAATCCTCACCGGAATGGGATACTTTTCATCAGAAAAAATTAGGTTTTTCAAGAAACTTGCGAATTCGAACAATATTAGGTGATCTTAAAGAATTCTCACCGGAAATGGACATTTTTCAACAAAAAAGTTCAGATTGTTTAGAAAACGTGAATGTTCGAACGATGTAAGCTTATGTTGGGGAATTATCGTCGAAACTTAACATTTTTTAACAGAAGCAGTTAGATTTATAATAATATTTTGTGAAGCGCTTCAAAAAATGGGAATGAATTTTTTGAGATACATACTAAACAATTAAACACTTTGCCATAAAATCGTACAGAAAGCGAAAATAAAGTTTGCTCATGCTGATTATTTATCTCGACACGATTCAATTTTACACGAGAATACTGTTGTGTGTGAAGCTTTGATGTGCGGAATTCCATTTTGTAGAGCTTATTCAGATTCGCAAAATTTAATTTTTGTGTAGAGTCCTTCTGTGTTGGCTCAATTATCATAATAAGACGCGATCAAAACTTTCTTTCTGTTTCATCACCATCAGTTAAGCAAAATAATTTTGATCCAATCATTAATGTTATTTTAGATATTATTATCTTATTTTGCTAAAATATAGAGATAGGCAGCTAAAGTTTAGAAGAAATTAATTTTTTCTATTAATAATGAAATAAATCTAAAGTTTCGGTCAGGTCCCTGATAATCATGAGTTTTAAAATATTCACTTTCTCGAATAAAGTTACGGATTATAAATGGCGAATGAATGTCGCCATGATATGAATTGAAGAGAACTGAACCTTCACCGAATCTAATAAAAAATACAATATTCTAGCTCTAATAGCACCGAAATAATGGCATTCTGAAAATTGCCCTTTTTATGAAGTTTCGTGAAAGACAAGTTTTTTTGAGGAAATTCAAAGTTTTCGCAAAATAACTCATTCCCCAAGCGTTGCAGGTGAAATTTGCTTCCAAAAAAACTAAGGAGGACTAAATTTTGAACAAATCTAAAAAAACAATGCTCCAGCTTTAATAGCAACGAAATTGTGGCCTTCTGAAAATGACCTTTTTTAAGGAATTTTGTTAACATGCTTTTTCTTTCATTGTTCGTTTCTGGAGGATGAAACATGAAAAAATGTTATTACATTTTGAACCTTGTATCAGAATTCTACGAAAAGGCTAATTTTCAGATGGCCATAATTTCGGCGCTATGAGAGATAGAGCATCGTTTTTATTCTTGAGTCTACTCAAAATTGAGTCTTCTTTAATTATTTCACAGGCAACTTTCACCAGCAATGCATAGGAAATGGGTTATTTTACAAAAACAAGAATTTTTTAAAAACAATTATGGGCTTAAGATCGACTTCCGAAGACCATAATTCAGAAGCTTCGAGAGATAGAATATTCGGTTCTTTCTACAGAAAGTTGCGTATAACTGCGTGCTTGAGTTTTGGAATGTACTGCAAGAGAGCCATTTCCAGAAATCTCATTTTATCGCACATTTTCAACTTATTTTTATAAAAATATTTGGGTGAACCTCTTAAAAAATATATATATATTAATATATAAAAAACAATTTCACATAAATATTAAATAACAAAAGGTTAACTAGTGCTATTATCATGTGGAAACAAAAGCGCGCGCCTGCGCGCGCGAGATTTTTGGTAGACCTTTTGAAATCGACGTGGCATCGATCGTCCGAATTCCGTATCAATAGCGGAATTTCTTTTGAATTCGATCTTTCATAACACACACATTCTGGATTCCCTCAAAATGAATTCAGGTTGAATTCATACTCATTTCGAACAAGCTCAAATAAAGTTTGGATAAAGGTAGCAATTTAAGTAGAATGCTCATTAAATCGCACAAATTCTAGTTTACGTAAAGCTTAGAGAAAATTTACTCAAAATTATATATATTATTATATTTACCGACAGAATTGAGGATAGCCGCCGAGCACAAGACGAGAGAATAAACAATCCTCATATTCCCAAATTCGAGGAAGAACTGAACAGTGTATTGACGAAAAATTGCATTAACAATGGAACTAATGAATATTCCAGTGCTCGATTAGATGGATGAGCTACGTGTTACTGTTGCTGAGGCAGATTTCGCAACTGTGAAGGAAGGTTATGAAATTTGCGTACGTATACCATAAATCTGTGCTGACTTACTGTCACAGGACAGGAGACAAATTTCCCTCGACTGTAATTGCTGCCATTTGATATTACAACAGAATTTCAATGATTCAGAATTTGTTGAATAAATTCGTTTATAACAAAAGAAATGATTAATTCAGGTTATTTTCGTCACTGGAAGAAACTTTCATAAAAAATTGTAGCAATTTTCCTCCACAAAGATCTTTTTGCTCTGCAGGAACAGTTTTTAAAGTAAAATAAATTAGAAATCAGAATCTCAAGAACTAGACAATCTTTAAATTGAAAAATTATATTTCTGTCTCCTTCAAACTGAAAGCTATCAAAATTAAACAATTCTGATTTCGAACCTTTCATACTTCAGAAATGTCAGTACTAATCATTCTTAGATGAAGTTTTTGAATTTTAAATATTCGAAATGGAATATTTATAAACTCGAAATACTTAAGGCTAAACAATTTTTTATTTCAGGTATCTAAAATGGTGAAATATAAAACCAGAAGCCTTCAATATTCAGGAATATAAAATTGTATTTTACGATTGCAAAGTTTTTTATTAAATTCTGTACAAATTGAAAAACTCCAGAAATAGTGATAAATTTCACATTCGAGGCTTCTAGGTACTCAAAAGGGCTTAATAGTGAATTGAAATTTTCTCTGAATTATCAAACTCAAAGCTTCTAAAATTCAAAATTTTAAATTGTAATCGTAGGAAGTGAAGAAAAAACTTTCTTGTATTTGCTACGTCATAGAAAATGAATATACTGCCCCTTTACCTTGGTTCCTCGTTTAAGTTTAGATACTCGTAGAAGATCTCGTACAGCGAAGATGAAAGAGTAGCCGATAAATAATATGTAAGAATTTATTATAACAATGACAATCAGACCTTATTAAGTATACTATATTTACTAATATATTATGGCTCAAAGGAGTTGAGAGAAATGAGTTATAACTTATTCAATCAGGACTTATCGGCTTATTGTGTAGGTTGTAGATTTGATAAGGTTGAGTGGGAGTTCAATTCTAAAAACCTTCCGTGCGTGCGTGTGGAGAAATTGTAATCCAGAGATTACAGAGTATCCAAAGTATCCAGAGTGTTTTCGATCTCAGAGATGTTGCAGGATTGCAAGTCCTAACTGAACTTTATATCATAATACTATGACACAATTACAGATCAAAAGGATTCCAAAGAATGGGATCCGAGATTTGGATTCACGGTGCACAGCATTAACACTATGAGGGACACACACAAAGATGGCCCAGAGAAACTCCGATTCAAGGACACTGATCTCGACACTAGACGGACCGAACTGGAGGAAACTGTTGTAACTGACTGGCCCATACCGGTTCCTTAGATTTTTATATGGCCTTTTACGATAATGCTTCTGTTTATACAAGCGTGACACTTCTGCAACGCTGACAACGCAAGCTGAAGAAATTGCTGTGCGTTAGCGTCACTGACTGTAATTCCCCGCTATTTTTCACAAAGGACGCGATCGAAACGATTAGAGTTCTTTCGACTTCAGTTATTACATTTTTCCAAATGTGAATATCATACAACAGTTTGTGATTTGCAGAGTATTGTTCACAGTCAAGTGTTTTCAGTGTGATTTGGATCGTCAGGATCGGCGAGTATCTATTTTACTTAATGCAGAAGTCTCGAGAATGACAGTTTTGAGGTTGGGGTTAGAATAACACAAGTCGAAGTTGTATTATTCTGATCATTTCATGAATCATTTGCCAGAATTTCATTAATTATTTTAAGTATAATCGTATTCATTGGCCCTTAACTTTATTTTGCAGGACATATCTAGCATAATGGCATCGTCGGGTTCAGGAGCAGCTATATATCTAGAACTCGTAAAGAGATGGCAATACGCACAGTGTTGATTTACGGAAAAGAAGTTTGCCTGATATGTAGCTAAAAAGAAACTGCGGGGATCTTTTCGTAATGACTCTAGATGCTAGAAAATCACCCT
>JAUMHM010000071.1:6031929-6042074 GCA_032362435.1 Melikaiella ostensackeni | reverse complement strand
CGAGCTATGAGAAGAGTCGTATTGACCTGCCCTATACACACTCTAGCCACGAGCGAGAGAGAGGCGGGAGCCTCCCGATCTCTCCTAGTCCCTGTTTAGATCGAACAAAATCCAGAAATTTTTTCGGATTGGTGTGAATTGATTCGGATTTGTTCGGATACAGATTTTGGAATGATCCGGATTGGTTCGGATTAATCCGGAATGAATTTATATCCGAAATTTTCGCCAGGGTAGGCTGGTAAAGTACCTCCATACCAACAAATCCCTACTTCGCTGCTCGAAAATACGCAGAGAAAGCGAGGAACTCAAACTCGATTTACGTAAAGTTTTTTTTTTGCTTTTAAAGCTGAAATTCGTAAATGTTTGGTTTGAAATTTTCTAATTTCAGGAGGTTTCAAATTTCACAACGATGTTGTAGGCTTCTAAGGTAAGGTTGAAAAATGGAGGTCGAAAAAAATTTTTAATTGAGGGTTTTAAATATTTTCTTTAACTGAAAGCAAAGCTTAGGCTCATTTTTGTAACTACCTTCAGGTTAAAAAATCAGCATTTTTATTATTTATTCGTAAAAATAAGCATTTAGTAGTTTTGAGCGGATACTATCTTCTTCAACGATTTATGACTCTTTTAATATTAATTAAAGAATATTTGTTCTCACTACAGTTATTGAACGTAAGCATCATTAATGACCTGGAAAAAAGAAATTTTTTTTTTAGAGGCCACCCAGAAATGTTTTAGATTTATATTGAGAATTTAACTGCTAATATTGTACAATAACTTTTAATTGATATCCTTTACAGAGAGAAACTAAGAGTGAACATGGCTAGAAGATGCACAACTATTGGAATAGTGGCACCTCTGTGGCCCGATTCGGCTAGCGATATCCATAGAATAGAGATGCACCTATTATTTACGTATTTGATCAGTTTCTTTATTATCATATGTAGGTCTGTCTGACTTCATGGATATCCATCCTCATGCATAGGCGACGCACACAGACGCAACTCGTTGAGCGATATTGACGAATGTCCGATCGGAACCATGTGTGAATCTGAGAAACGCGAACGATTCAATATTCACCGGTGGTGAGCCTGGTAGTTCGGAGAGAGAATGTCGGCATTTACAGTGCTATATTTTTCTTTTTATGAAATAATTTAATCGCGTTTTAAGGGAAAATAGTTCAATTAAATTTCACGATGTAAATGCAATTGCAGAAGAGAAAAATAAAAATTCTGTCATAATCAGTTTAAAACGTTTGTGTAATTTTGACAGTTTTGAGGTTATATTGTTATTTTGTTCCCGATATTCCCTACAAAATCTCGATGTTTTATAGGCTTTCAGTGTTTACCAGTGTTTATTGATGCTAGATAAAATATTTGATTTTAATTTTAGGTCTTGGTTGCTGTCTCGAGGGTTTGAACTAAATAAATAGAAATCTTAGAACCCTGAATTTTCGATCATTTAGCAGTATTTTTACCAATGCCAAACTATGTCTGAATATATCGGTTTGACTGAGATACGTATCAAATTTTTGGAAATTTTAAACTTTTTATTTTGAAATCTATATTTAGCTATTCTTTTAAAACTAGCCATAGTTCAGTACGTGATAAAAATCTTCGAACTTCAAGTTATATTATTATTTATAACGTGAAGTTTCTCCTTGGATACGAATTTAATGTTTTTAAGATGATATTTTAACTGAGTAGATACCTATGACAAAAAATTATATTATTTTTTCCTTTTTTATTTATTTTTTGGACCTTGTTAAAATTATATATGTGCGTTCAAAAAATGTATTCTTTTACAGGATTTTAAGTTTTGAGAGCCCTCTTTCAATTGGAACGTTACCAAAAATTCTTGGAAATTTCTTACAAAATTCTTAGGATCGAATCCATTTCAAATCAGTCTGTTAAAAAAAAAACACAAAATTTTTATTTAAACTTCTTTAGTTTTTGGTCTAATTCAGATATTTTAATTTTCTGTACGGAAATGTACAAAAAATGTGAATATATAAGTTTGCACGTCTAAAAATGTTCTACAAATAATACTTCTTGCTCTTTTGTGAAATCTTTCATCGTTGACGAGAAAAGTTGGAAAATATTATATTTTTAGGAAAAAATCTCCTGGTTTCAAAAATGGTTTAGCCCACATTAAGTTAGATATAGAATGTTTGAGACCAAGAGAATTTTTTTTCCTGAAAATATGATTTTCGAATTTTTCTCGTAAATGATGCAAGATATCAGAAAAGAGCAAGAGATACTTTTCGTAGAACTTATATACATTATTCAGATGTGCAAGCTTTTATCTCAACATTTTTTTGTACCTTTAGTTGTTTCCGAAAAAAATGCGAAAATTCGATTTTACGAAAAAAAATTAATGGCTACAAAAATTGTTTAGTTCACATAAACCCCAAATTCAACACAAAATTTGAAAACAATATAATTATGGTTTTTTATTAAAATTTTTACTTTTTATATTTTCAAAAAAGTTGTCGACATTTTATTAGTCTTGAACATTCTTCAAATTTTCCGACAAACTTCGAAATAGAACGGTAAAACTCATCAGAAACCAAAAATAAAATAAAATTTCTAATTTGGATCAAAAACTATAGAGGTTTAAAGAAAAAATTGGTCCTTTTTTGAAAAATAGACGTCAACACTCAAATACTCGTATCTAAATTCTGCGACTTGAAGTGTAGAACCTGCCTGATTTGAAATGGATTCGATCTTAGTAATCTAAAAAAAAATTGATAAATATAATTTTTTTTATTTTGTAACGCAATTTAGAAAATACCGAATTTGAAAGTTTTACTTAGAAGAAGGGATGTTTGAAATGAGTGTTTTTTTCTATCAAATAATTCTTGCCTCTGTTTAGCAGTAAAATACGCTGGGTGTGAAAAAAATAATTGGAATGAAAAATTTTAGAACATTTTCGGTTTTCCCTTACGAATACACCAAAATGTGGCTCATACATACCTTTATCTGCCTTATTTGTGCAATTATATTGGGTTTATATATAATATATATCCTGATGCAGTGTGATATAATTAGTAATATAATTTCGTAATATAGAAACAGAAAAGGAATTCTAAACAAATATTTAACTGGTGTTTGTAAATATCTAACCGAAACTGTATTTGAAAAGATAATTTTTTTAATATCCTTATTCACTTCCTTTGTCGGAGTGTTTATGGGTCATTCCAAAGTTTTTTTTTTAAAATTGCAGCTAAAATTCTGCGCGACCATGTCAGCGACTCAGCTGGCGATTTTTTTCCTAATAGTATATGCCAAAAATTCCTCAAAAACAAAATATTAGATTTTTCGAATCAGAATTTAACGTGACATTTTTTTTTTGGAATTTCATTTTTTCGCCAATTTTGCTTTTCTTTTCAAACCTGCATGAAATAGCAATTCATAACCGATTTTAAAGTTTAATGACTGAATTCACTCGTTTCAGAGAGTAGTTTTAGGAAAAATATTTACTATATATATATATATATATATATATATATATAGCAAAATCTAAAAAATTAAGCCGTCTTCAAATTTGTCTATAAATTCACTAAATTTCACCGAACTTAAAAGAGCTGTCAATTTTTAATTTTCAAATTCAGCGATCTCGCTTTTGTATGCAGTTATAAGGTATATTATACTATATAGAATTTCATAGAAATAATTTCATTAAGGCAATCGAATTGACCACTTTCAGATCGACTTAACTGCTGTAGTCCAAACTTGATATGTGAATATTATATGTAAATTCATACGTTCATAAAATCGACCAAAAATGAAAATCACACTGATTTTTCATGATTTTGATTAAAAAAACGAACTATACCTTGAAAAGTATGCCTTTCAGGGAAAAATATTATTCACAAAAAAAATATCTCTTAATAAATTACACATTTGTTCTGTGAAACATTTTTTTATTTAGTCAAGATTCTTAGAATGACACTAGTTTTTACGATGAAAAAAAAGTTCCTTGTAGCTTTTGAGATTTATTAAGAAAGGTGTTGATTTTTCATAATTTACTCCTATAACAGGCTAAAAGATTTTGGTAACCCACAACTGTTTTGGTTATAACATTTTTCCCTACAATCAATGGTTTTCGAAAAAAAAAATTTGATTAAAAAAATTGTTGACTCGTTTTTTTTTTGTATTTTTTCTTGAAAGGTTTAGAAAACAATTCCAGATAAAAATAAACAAGATTTTATTTTATCTAAAATCGATAGAATGTGTATGTTAATACATTTAATTTTTAAAGAATGAAGGCAATTTGCCCAACATTTTCTCGCAAATAATGAATGAATTAATAACCATGGTGCTTCTCTGACAATCAATGTTTCTTTAATATAATAATGTACTTTTATTATATTCTCCAGGGATCTCTGAATATTTGTTTTAAGACTGTCTTTATTGACAAATCGGCGGTTCAAATTAAAATCTTCTCACCCAGTCTGTAATAAGGATATTCAAACAATTATCTTTTCAAATACAGTTTTCTTTAGATATTGACAAACACTAGTTAAACATTTTCTATTCGGAATTTCTCCCTGATAAAATTATATTACTAATTTTATCAGGCTGCATCAGGATATGTGACCGGCCCCGAAGAAAGGGGTCTAGTGCCTAAAAATTAGGTTTTCGAGAAACAAATTGCATGTAAAAACATGTTTAAAATCACGCTTGGCGTATTTTAGTGCTAAATAGAGGCAAGAAATATTTGCCAGAAAAAACACTCATTTCAAAGAGCCCTTTTTCCAAGTAAAACTTTCAAATTGAGTGTTTTCTAAATTACGTTACAAAATTAAAAAAATTAAATTTATCAACATTTTTTAAGAATACAACGATCGAATCCATTTCAAATCAGGCAGGTTCTACACTTCAAGTCGCAGAATTTAGTTACTAGTATTTGAATTTTGACGTCTGTTTTTTAAAAAAAAAGAAAATTTTCTTCTTTAAGCCTCTATAGTTTTCGATCTAATTCAGAAATTCCAATTTCATTTTTGGTTCCTGAATTTTTTTGTTGAATGTTGAGTTTATGTGAGCTAAATAATTTTTGTGGCCAGGAATATTTTTTTTCGTAAAATCGAATTTTCGAAATTTTCTCGAAAGCAACTAAAGATACCAAAAAGTGTTAAGATAAAAGTTTGCACATCTAAGTAATGTAAATAAGTTCTACGAAAAATATCTCTTGCTCTTTTTTGATATCTTGCATCATTTACGAGAAAAATTCGAAAATTATATTTTCAGGAGAAAAAGTTCTCCCGGTCTCAAAAATGGTACAACCTGCACAAACTGATAAGATACTTACCTTATTCAAGAAGAAAATGTAAAGAAATATGATAAAAATCGAAAAAGGTGAGGTTTTCAGGAAAATCTTCTTAATTTTTTTCTTCGAATTTTGAAAAAAGGAAAAGAAGATTTTCTGGAAAACCCCACGTTTTTTATTGTTTCCAATATTTTTAAAAAGTTTGTGCTAATATAAGAAAGGCATCCTGTATCTGCTTTATGTGGGCTCAATCATTTTTGAAAACAGGTGAATTGTTTTTCCTAAAATAACAACATTTTCCAACTTTTCTCGTCAACGATAAAAGATTTCACAAAAGAGCAAGAGGTATCTTTCGCAGAACGTTTTCAGACGTGCACACTTATATGTTCACATTTTTTTTGTACATTCCCGTACAGAAAATTAAAATATCTTAATTAGACCAAAAACTAAAAAAGTTTAAATGAAAAATTTGGGTGTTTCTTTTTAAACAGACTGATTTGAAATGGATTCGATCCTAAGAATTTTGTAAGAAATTTCCAAGAATTTTGAATAACAGTCCAATTGAAAGAGGGCCCTCTGAACTTAAAATCCTGTAAAAGAATACATTTTTTAAACGTACATATATAATTTTAACAAGGTCGAAAAAGTATAAAAAAGGAAAAAGAATATATTTTTTTTGTCTGAGTTATCCATTCAGTTGAAATATCATCTTAGCAACATTAAATTCGCATCCAAAGAAAAATTTCACGTTAAAAATGATAATATAGCCTGAAGTCTGAAGATTTTTATCACGTACTGAACTGTGGTTGGTTTTAAAAGAAAAGTTAAATGTGGATTTCAAAAAAGAAAATGTTAAATTTTCTAAAAATTTGATACGTATTTCAGTCAAAATGATATATTCAGACATGGCAATATTTGGACACAGTTTGGCATTGGTGAAAGAACTGCTAAATGATCGGAAATTTAGGTTTTTAATTTCTCTATTTATATAGTTCAAAATCTCGAGACAGCAACAGAGACCTAAAATGAAAATGAAATGTTTTATATAGAATCAGTAAACACTGACAAACACTGAAATCCTGTAGAACATCGAGATTTTTTAGAGAATATGGGGAATAAAATAACAACATAACCTCAAAACTGTCGAAATTACACGAACGTTTTAAACTGCTTATGACAGAATTTGCACTTTTCTCTTCTGCAATTGCATTTACATCGTGAAATTTAATTGAACTAGTTCCCCTTAAAACGCGATCAAATTATTTCATAAAAAGAAAAATATAGCATTGTAAATGCCGATATTCTCTCTCCGGACCACCAGACTCACCATCGGTGAATATTGAATCGTTCGCGCGTCTCAGATTCACGCATGGTTCCGATCGTTCCATTCGTCAATATCGCTCAACGAGTTGCGTCTGTGTGAGTCACGTGTCACGTATGCATAAGGATGGATATCCATGAAGTCAGACAGACCTACATATGATGATGAAGAAAACTGATCAAATGTAGGTGCATCTCTATTCTATGGATATCGCTACCCGAATGGGGCCGAAGAGGCGCCACTATACCAATAGTTGTGCATGCTCTGAGCGTGTTTATTCTCAGTTTCTCTCTGGCCTTTATAATTCAACAATTTTAAAGTGAAATCCTCCTGAATCAATAATAGTTCCAAATTCAAATATTAAAAATCTCAAGACAATTTCGCTAATAAGTCTTTAAAAATTGCAAAATTTCATATTCAAAGCCGTGATAGCCAGTTTTAAGTGTAATAATTTCAGATTTAAATATTCTAAATAGTTTGGATTCAATTTTTGTCAGTTTAAAGTTCAATAATTTTAGATTTAAATATTCTACATTGTTTGGTTTCAATTGTAAACGTACAAAATTGTTTGGTTTCTTAAATTCTTGGAGATCGTAGAATATCAAATTGAAAGACTATCTAGTCAGATTCACGCCTTAAAATGAGAAGATTATAGAAATACGCATTGAATATTGAATTATTTCTTTATCTGAAAATTTTCCAAAATAATGAGCATTTCAAACTGAACAAAAAAAAAACAATTTCGAATTGAAAGGCTTAAAATGATGCAATTTCAAAAATTGGAATCATAGCGATCTTGTTATGTCTTTTTCTTTTTTAATTTTCAATATAAAATCTTAAAATTGTCCGATTTTTAGCTGAGAATTTAAAAAAACAATGAATCACTTGAAATGAAAAAATATTTGATTGGAAGACGTCAAGAATAATTCATAATTCTATATGAAGTGTTAAAAATTAAATGATTTGAAATTGAAAAGTTACAAATTGTGTTGCTGAAAAAATTTTAATTTGCAATTAAAATTGAAATTATCGAATTTTGAAGAGTATAATTACCAATTTGAAAATGTTTAATTTTTAAACGATTTCTTCAATTTGTTTGTACTCGCTCGCTTCTACGGGTTTAAGAGTCTTTACACAACCACTACATATTTTCTTACCCCCCCCCCCCCCTCGCCTTCCCTGTCTACAACTCCTTTGACAAAAGTATTCAAGAGAATTCAAAGGTAAACAGGTGTACATCTGAATTCAATATTTGTTAACCACTCGACTAATCCTTTTTTTTTCACAATCGACGTCTAGAGGTTAATTATTTGTAATATTGATGTATACCTGAATTCAAGAATTCGAAAGAATTCAAGGTATTTCAAATGATTCCAAAGGTATTCAGGAGAATATTCAAAAGAATTTATGAATAGGTGTCCAGCTGAATTCAGTAATAGTTAACTCCTCGTAATATTTCGATTGAATATTGTCTTTAAGTCCCTCATTAAATTTGTTCTTGGGTTTCCTTTTTAGGATAAAGAAGGAAGTCTTACCGACCGTGCATTCTCTTTGCCAGGACGTAAGTAGTGAAGTGAGAGCATGTATTTGCTTACAATTGCATCATGTGGCCGAAAATTTGGACCTGGAATCGGTGATGTCCGCATTACTTCCTTCTCTTGTTGAACTGGCGAGTGATGAAGAGAGCAATGTAAGATATGCTTCTGTACAAACCATAGTTGATTTGCTGCCGCACCTCCAAGAAGGTAATGACGTTTTAGAAAAATAGTTTTTTAATAACACAGGACCATAAAAAAAGATTAACTGTACTGGGAACAAGAGTAGATGTTTCCCGTAGATTTTTGCTCGCCGAATCCGAATCTTTAAATGAAATCTTTGTATCACGTCAGGTCTTTAGAATATTGACGTTTCTGGAAGTTTGTTTGAAACAACGTAGGGCGCGAACCTGGCTTTCTAGTACTTTAAGATAATTATATTTAAGAAAATGTTTCCTCCCCCTATCTTGAGCGGTAACAGGTTTTTTCTGCCCGTGCTCTCGCTCATCACATCTCACCACCCGCGCAGCGTAGTGTGAAGTAGTAAGCGAGTGTGCGCACAGGAAAGCTTACTGCTCAAACAGGTGGTTTCTGACAGGACGGTACCCGGTCGAATCCTACCTCCCACCACTTTCGAACCTGCCACAGTTGTGACGTATTAGCGCGCTTATTTCAAACTTACGTACAATTTTAATTTAATAAAATAAAATATTTTAAAAAATTTAAGATAAGTGAAATAATGTAACTGTTTTGAAAAACAACTGTAGTAAGAAACAATATAATAATCTATGAGAAACTATTTAATTTTATCCATTTCATTGCCTGATAGCAGGTTACGACACACTTAATTTTTAGTTCCTAAACATATTTATATATTTAATAAAATATATACATATATTTGTATATAGATCATTTCAAACTAACTTCAAAATTCGACACCGGTAAACTTTGCATTTCAAAGTCATTAAGTATAATATATTTCTGCGATAGGATACGAATGTACATAAAAAACTTCGGTGGACGTAGCTGATGCGAATTTCGTGGACAAGAATAAATATATTTGTGCAAAATTATTAAGTGTTAATTATTAATGAACGTTAATTATGTAAGAATGTTAATTATTTTTAAAAAGTTTTCTAAAGTATTGAATAGTTTTTCAAGTAATTAAGCAAACAAACAAATTTCAATATACCTATGTACTGTTCAGGAGAACTAATCGAAGTGGCAAACTTGGACCTAGGGGCAATGCATTTCATTAATCAGAATGTGTTCAAATGAAATAATTCGTAATGAAAATCACATTTAGTCTGGATTTATTTTCGATTCTTATAGTTTAGGACACCATTTACTTAGAAAAAATTATAAAATTTAATATTTCAAGCATTAAGGCTATGAAGTTAGCGAGGGACATGAATTCCGAAGTTAATTTGAAGTGACCCATATATTTCTCACCAAATGCACACTTCATATACCCAGCATATTGTCATGAAATAATAATAATGTAAAAAGTCTTAGACAGGGTAGATAATTTAAAATTTAAATAACAAAATTTAAGTTCTCTGTTCAGTTGAAAACACTATACTTTAAAACGGCGAAAAGAAATCTTTTTGAAATAAAAGTTACGCTTTTCTCTTCTATGCACAAGTTAATAGGGTCAAAGTTTCATAGTCCTGTATAATACGTTTCGTTAAACGTTGAAAATTTTTATTTTATTGCGGATAATTGTGTCCCCGCTCAGGCGCCAGTGTGGCACTATTGAAGAAGTCGCCAACAGAATGGCGTGACAAGACGTATTGTTTAAAATTATTTAAATACCCAGGTAAGTAGTCTCTGAGTTTTATTACAATGTTTCCCTTCAAAGTGTAAGGATGGCACATGTTTGCGAAGTTTGTGGGTTGAAGTTTACTCAAAAGTATTCTTTAGGTAGACATTTGGAAGAAGTCGATCGTATATTTATTTGTAAAGAAAATATATCGCATTTGAATCAACAGCTGAGTACTCTAGACAACATTCAAGAAGAA